>JACXSJ010000032.1:44427-85523 GCA_014851325.1 Pentalonia nigronervosa
AAAGAAATTAATGGTGGAACATTTGCCATATTATTTGTATTTTCTAAAGACCGTTGTGTAGGAAAAATACGTGGATTAGGTCTTATATGAAGCGAGATAGGTCTGTTTTACATAACATTGAAAAATAGTTTTCCAATGCGATTGAGTTGGAAGGAGTTTTTAACAAATGTGCTGAAAACGGGAGATGTTTGAGCTTTGATATTGTCTTTGATTTCATTACTCCAGCCATGAACAAAAATGAGCAAAAAAATGGTTTTTTGGTAAGGATTAATTTTAGATGAGACTTAAGCCTCTCCCCTCGCCGCAAATTGGAAGGTCTAGTTGTACCTTAAGGGGAGGTCTAGGAGGAGTATCGCAGACCGATATAGCCGCGTTTAGTGGTGGTGTTCCGATCTCGGCTTGGTACTATCAGAGCCTGATTTATCAATTCATAGACTCCAGTACAATTTACAATTTTGAGCCCCAAATTGTCCATCTTTATATTCTTCAATTCTAAAATAAAATGTATGCATAATATATTTTTAAATTAATGATGTTTGTAATTAGTTGCTTATATTTGAATAGTCGAATCATAAAATAAAACTATATTGTTAAAAATATGATTATTTAATATAGGTACAATACTTCACACTCTCAATGCGTCCAATTAATGTTTAATATGATATATAAATATATGATTTATTAAAATAAGTACAAATTAAAAAACAAACGTTTTAAAAGAAAAATAGTATTTTTGATTATTACACTTATATATCATACTAAATGTTTTTGATTTTAATGCACTACGATTGATAAAACTATATTATTACAAACGCTGGGTATGCCTATATTTAAAAAAAACAAAATGGTTTGCCGTGTACGTATTTTTTGCCTCGCGTATTCGACTGGAAGATAATAAACATTTTATTCCTGTTGTGTGTGGTGTTGTTGCACTTCCGGTTATCTAGGTGTATCGACCAAACCAGTTTGACACGTAAAAATATGCAACGTTTCGTTCCCACAGACTTAGCAGAATGGACGGTGGAATATTACGCGAATCGACTAATTTGTTCGATCGGTTAAATATTGTCTGACCGGGATAATAATATACAACGATGATTCCCGTGTCTTTAATACGTCGTCATATTGTTTAATAATAATATACTCGATACGTTTGTAGGTTCTTGCACGTTATCGCCATTTGGTTTGCTGTGCTGTTAATACATTATTATTTATTATAGTTGTTTACGATCGTTTTCTTCCAGCGGTAATATATAGTTCAAAGTAATTGCTTTTCTCGTTTCTGTAATATTATCTCCAAGTTGTTGGTCCAACAAACGTCACTAATTCGTTTCCCGTTGATGTCTTCTACTTGGAACAATAGTGTTTGAATTTGTAACAAAATATAGCCCTCCCATAAATATAAATAAATTAAAACACTTGTTGTAAGGGAGGGAGACGCGTATAAAATTGGGAAATATATGCTAGGAATTGTAGTATTTGTCTTGGAAAAATATTTTACTAAAAATGCATTTTGTCGGATTCATATTTTGTTAGAAATGTATTATGCCGGAAAAGTATTTTCCGTGAACTGTATAATTCTCAGAACCGTATTTATTCGAAAAAGAATTACCTAGTCAGAAACGCATTTTATCGGAAATATATTTGATCAGAAGTGTATTTTCCGTGAACTTTATTCCTAGGAACTATATCGTTTGGAGACATATTTTTGCGAAAATGTTATATATTATGTTCCGAAAAAATACATTTCCAAATAAATATAATTCCAAGAAAATATATTTTAAGAATAAACGTTCCCACAAGATATAGCCTCCTCCATTGGTTAATTATTATTAAGCATATTATAGTTCCATCAGCATATGTTTCCAACACAATATTTTCCATAACAATTGTTATTGTTGTATTAATGACGTCGAAATCGGTCTCGTTAATAGTTCATGAAAAATGCACAAACTTTTATTTTTATACAACCATTGTGCGCGTGTGAGGTTTCTCGATTAATCTTCCAACGCATGCGCGTTTTAAATTCATTCGGAGATTTTTTTTTAGGTTAATGGGACTTGCAGGAAATAAATGACTTTTCTCGGTGCCATATGCATATACTACATACAGAGAGTATACCAAAGTTTCGCGTGTATTTATCATATTGTATTATTAATTACTCGGCGTGTGTCAATGTACGCCAATGACCTACCACGGTGCCGCGGCGGAGGCCACGGGTTGTCCGAAATATATTATTATTCTTTGCTTCTTTTGGCCCGAAGCACAAATTGACCTATAAAATGGTGAGCATAACTAACGGAGGCGAGACTAAATGGTTCACATAATATGACACACGCCGTGTGTAGTACACCACTATAACTTACTTACAACATCGTAAAGCTCTTATAATATTACTATTCTGTTTATAAATAAATAACTGCACTTATAAATTATTAATATTTCTGGACACCGTACACACCATTCTCTCTCAATTTAATATTCATAATCGTTTAATTACTATGTATGTTTTTTCTCCTAAATTCAGAAGAATATTATATTGCGTGCCCCTAGTATTTTCGTATCAAATTCTTCATTAGTGTTGTGCGCATATATAATACAATTTTATGAAATAATAGTGTGCAGATTTAGAACTAATAAGTTTTACTTTTAGTCTCGGTCATAACTTGTATTTATTTGTAAGAACAATTATTATGATGTACATTAAAATTTAAATAAGCATTTCATTATACGTGCATTATATAACATCAGTTAAAATTAATAATTATAATAATATAATATGATTTAAAATCTACACATAAGATCTTTACGTTTATATACCATATAATATATGTATTTTTTTCATTAGTTAGCGTTTAGTTAGTTTTTCCGGTGTTTGGTTTTGGTTTTACAATGTTATCGTGCTATTTTTTTAATGTATGTTTTTACTCCAATACCAATATTTTCATCAGTCGATTAATCAATCTTTATAATTTGACGTTTTCTCGTCACAAAAAACTTTATATTTAAATTAACTAAATTTAAATTTAAGTAGTCTCAAACGTAATCAATCATTCGTTTTAATGGTCTATTTTGGAACTCGGTCAAAACCAGTTCTTAATCTACAACAAAAAACACTTTTCATATTGCTTTGCCGCCTTCCTTATTGGCTTTTGTTTTATTATTCATTTTTAAAATCCATACCCATACGCAGTAAATCCGGTACTCTTCGGGGTGCTCGCACAATCATAACGTATGTTATGATTAATAACATACGAAGTGGTTATTGATATCTATTATAACGGAAATATTTAATATTATTATAATAATTCGTATAATATATTATGCCAGAATGGTCATAGGAACGTCCCATATTTCAGAATTATATCCAGTTGTTCCTATGAATGCTTTCGTAACTTTTAAATGAGGAGACATCAACAAATGTGTCTCAAGTCTTACGAAACAAAACATTTAAACAAAAATATTTGTCTTTGTCTCACCAAAACAGAACATAATCATCCTAATGAACAAGATGCTAAAATTCTTAACTCGTGTTTTTATTAATTTAGATCTTGTTTATTAATTAATTATTTATATATGTTTTTCCAAATGACCATACGATTTCGCGTATTTTAACTTGACTAAGTTGTAAATAAGTCAGTATTGGTTTAAAAGCCAATCTTTCCATATTCGGTATTGAAAAATACCTATTGACATTAAAATAAAAGTTGAATTGTGCATGCACACAATGTGAGGGACAATAATTTAAAAAATTGTCAATAAATGTGTATTGCAGTATTCTCTAGGACCCTGTAGCTCCTGAAAACTCTATTAAATTTGAGGTCATTAGACAGAAATATTTCATGGTGTCTTAAAAAGGAAAACGCACTCTGTAACATAATAATATTTATTTATAAATAATGCCTATACATTATCATGTTCTACTTTTGTTTTATAATTTTATATGTTGGATTTAATAAATTTTAACAGGTACAAAAAATAAATATGTGGCTTTTTTTTTTTAAAAAAAAGGGGGGATTTTAAATAACTTTTTTTTGTAATCATCCTGTTCTCAGTGTCATTTTCGTCCAGCATTTCCAGATTTTTAATACGATCACCTAATAGTATCATAATTGTATTACATAGTTCCAAATTCCCGTTATTGCGACGCCGAAACGCACGTACAAGTTCGTCAGTCGTGTTTTGAGTGTTGGTTTTTTTCACGCATCGTCTTTCCGAGCCAGTTTGGATTACCGTCTGGTATGTAATAATATCGACTGCACACTTCTACCGCGTTCGCGGTTTGTTGGCCTCGCGTTCGATCGGATTTCGGCGATATAATAGCAAGTACAATAATAATGGCGTGTTGTGTCCGTCCATTGTGCCTTGTATTTTTGTACGGTTTAAAAAAAAAAAAAAAAAAAATGTTATCATTTTTTTCTTCTTTTGGTTGGTCGGTCGACGACGCGCACGTCGTCGCTACTCGCTAATGGCGTGTTTCGGCTGCGACCGTGCGAACTCTTCGTGAAAAAAAAAACATGTATTAAATAATCACGGTCCAGAGAACTCGTCTAAATGACATATTATTATTAACCATAATGTGTCATATTCGTTCCATTATTATTATTATTGTCGTCGTTATTATTAGTATGTGCGCGCACGATAATATAATATTTTATCAAATACATAAATCGACATATCGGAATATAACGTTCGTGTACCGTTGGTTCGTTCACCCGGACTGTTCGGTGTAATATTAAATTACTATTATTGCTGTTGTTATTGTTATTATATATATATATATCGTAAAGAAATCGTTCGAGGAATCTGTTCGTCGTCGTTCCGTCGGCGTACGACGCACGGTCGGCCGATTGACCCAGAGCGAATAATGTCTGTGTCGACGGCGGTGTGGTGGTCGCCAAATAACGGTTTTGCCGTTTATGCGTGTAGTTTGGGCTACATAATATATATATATATATATATATTATATACCCATTTACCATTAAACCGTATTATATATACTAGGTATGTTATATCTATAGTATAACATAATATTATATTATTAAATCTACTGGCGAACGGTACCGCAGAAGAAAACCGACCTGTAAACGCTATCATAATAACCCGGTCAACGAAAACTAAAAATCGTACATTTTTTAATAACTGACCGTTACTGCGATAAAGACAATTGATATTAAATTGTCATTGGAGAAGTAAATAAAAAAATCGGTATTCTAAAATATTTTGCGTTGTAACGGAGTCATTAAATAATGTCACGAGGACGGTGATGGTGGTCCGACGTTGAGACGATAGTGCGTTGAACCCGTTGACTTGTGAATGGACTTGAAGAAACTTTCAGTCAATTTGTTAACACAGTCTTTGAATTTTCGAATTTTGAGGTCTATGTGCATGTTTAGTTTTATTTTGAAACGTTTGCAATTTATTCCAGCGGGTTTGTGCATATTTACCCCAAAAGGCCAATGGGACAATGTAAGAAGTGGGCGCAGTACTTGCTTATAAATTACCTGTTCGTAATACGATATTATATTAATACTATTATAATATCTATTATATTATTTAGGACTACAACTCCGAAGTCTGTATTGGTATAATGTGTTTGTTTCGTTAATGATTAATTTAACATCGCACTCGATCGCACATTAATATTATTATTATAGTATCGTCTTGTTGATTGCTTCGACCATGTCGTTACTCGTTAACATAATATTTTTCATTGGAATGCTATTGCCTATTAAACTATTTCAATTTATTGGCTGAACATAATTGCAGTTTTATTGATTATAAGCGTGTAACTACTATCGTGTGTGATGTTCTATATCGTTTTACTTGCAGCGAGTTATATTTTCGGGAGCTGTACTTTCATTGAAAAATATTTTGTGACAACGTTTATTCTTAGAATATATTTTACCGGAATGTATTTTCTCGGACTCATATTTATTTTAAACGTATTTTATTGGAAATGCATTTTTTCGGTATCGTATGCCACACCCCCGTATACATTTCCAACGACATATAGTTCTGAGAAATAAAGTTCATGGAAAATATGTGTCGGACAAAATACATTTCTAATAAAATATTTTTCCAGACAAGCATATTCCTAGCATTTTCCATATTATTCCTAGCATATATTTTTTAACTTTATATGCGCCCCCCCCGTATTTTTGAAACAGACGAATTCGGAAAACTCATTGATTATAATAGAAATATTCAAATACAATATAATTCTATAAACATTTAATAAGTCGTAATGTGCGCATTTGCCTTAAATATTTTAATCGCGTAAACTAATGTAACGACCCCTAAGTTTAAATTTTAAAAATAATTGTATTATTTACGTCATTGGCTCGTTTAATTCTACATTCCGGTATTAAACTTCAAATAAATTATATTAAATAAATATATTTAATATAATATATATTTATATTATATTAAATATATTCATGTAAACCGTCATGTTGTAAATAATAATTAATTGTCCTTCGACTGGCATGAGTATAAGAGACAGTAAATACATACATAAATTTCGGTTTAACGTTAAACAACTAAAGACAGTATTACTAATAAATTTCAACGATCAGTGCGATGTATTTTAAATGAGAAAAATAAAATTCGTACTCTATAATGTAAATTTGTTTATTGTGGTTTATGTGTATTAAACGCCGTTTTTTTTATTATAACAAGTCATATTTATTATTAAGTGTCTTATGTATTTACAGTAAACGATAGGTACATTTAATAGGTATTCGGAAAAAAATTCTACAGAAATGAAAGCCTATACGAGTGACATATAATATATAATATACAAAACTATATTATGCTTAAAATATTATATCAATATACTGTTTTATAAATGTAATATTAAGTATGTTTAACCATGTACAAATAACCATTGTGGTATAATATTTGTCACCATCTTTATCTTGAAGTTATAATCTATATTTGTTTGATAAATTAAATATTATAGATACAAAAATTTAAAAAGTAAAAAAATATACATTAATATCCATCATTATGTAAAAATATACATTAATATCTATTATGTTTCGAATAAATAAATGCTAAATAATGGTTTTCCATTAATTTTACCAAGTGTTTACCAAACGGAATATACATTTTATTGAATATATTTACCTTAATAAATTACATTTTATTACCCAACAATTGATAAAAATGTCAACATATATTGACTGTTCCGAAAAAAATCTACAGTTTAATTAATTTTTATTTTTGGATACCTACTTAGTTTTTTACGTTAATTTATAAGTTGCATGTTGTGATTCAAAAAAAATAAAAATTAAATTTAGGTATCTAGAAAAAATAACATTTTTATAAATTGGCTTAAACCATATCACAATGTCGACTATAATCAAACATTAAAATAATCGTCAATTATTTTCTTACGGGTAGAATTTTTTTCGGTGAGTTTTTTTCCACAATTCGTTTTAATTGTTCGATTTGCGATTAACAATAAAATATATTCGACCGGTGCAAATTCGGAAAATCAAATCATTTATGACACATCTTGTGTCGAATCACCGCTCTTTTATTTTCGCATGCTATTTTTTTTTTCGGTCGTGTTCGTAGTTCGTACGTGCTAAACGCATGAATATCGTTACAGACCGAGCTGAAAATTCAATATATAATATAATATAATATAATACGAACAATATCGAATGTGAACACGTTTTCGCGCGTATTACACAGTCGTGTAACATTCAATTGAAATAACGACAGAAAAAATCCGTCCGAATTTCGACCGAACAATAATTCATATTCCAACCGTAAACACAATAACGTACTTGTACCTACATAATAATAAGTAATATATTATATATTTTACAAAATATATATACTTTACTGTATAAAATGTATATTATATAACATACAATATAAACCGTCATCTGGGGGGGTCACGAACAGGTAGGCACGTCCGTAAGGCGTACGTGAAGGGATCGAAGTAATACGAGAATGCGAGAATAACGACAAGTCTTATGATATTGTACGTTTTATTTAAAACTCTAGGATGCTGTATAATTTATTATGTTGAGAGAAACACGAAAAGCACTGCGTGTGTTCAGGGGTCGTGGATTCTGGGAACAACCCCTATTATAAGTGTTTCAACCTTTATAGTGTGACAGCAGACTGGCAAATCGCGTTGGCCGCTCGCACCTGTTCTACCAGGTCTAAGTCGACAATGTTGAGACAGCGCTTGACCTTCATCTTCCTCCACTCATCTAGACTCAAAATATAATCGTGTACACATTTTTTCGTCGTTTTCGAATAAGGTTTTCAATGACGGTTGACGAATCGCGCACCTTTACAACAAGACAACATCTATGTATACATTTTGAAATATATACTGCATTTAGGATGGCATTTTTCAATTTAGGTTTCAATTTTTAAAGCAAAATAGCCAATCTATTTTCCTTATGATAGTATTACGTTTTCAATTTATCCAACTAAATCATATAGAAGTCAAAATACACGGCTACCATATGTCGATTTATGACGTTCTTACGTTAAATAAAAACTATTTTTTGTGTAATATGGTGTTTAATGTAAACCAGCTGTAACGTAGCATAATCACTGTTATATTTCAGTATATAGCGATCTCAAAGACAATATGCTGTAGTCACATCTAAAAATAAGGTAGACTTACGTTTACTTGAAAATTCTAAAATTCTACATTTAGGGTTTTAGAGATTATTTCTAATATTTTAAAATATCATTCTGTAAAGCATGTTTGTAAGATAATACACGTTTTTAATTTAAAATACGTTAGTGATAAACTCTTATATCTTTGTTTTAAACTTGACGTTTTTGATTTTTTTCAAAACTGTATATTTTGAATTGTATCGGTCTTGCTCTAGGTGTGCAAAATTGTGTCCCAATTTCTAGATTTATTGACCAGCTCTTACCGTATCCGGTTAACAATTAACTTAGATTCGTTACTACGATAAAAAAGAGTAAAAATACAAAATACTACCAGAGTTGTATGACACGCCTATAGGATCTATAGAACTGTTACTTTTTTACTATCATGAAAAGTTTTTTAATAATAATGTCGTTAATTGATAAAATGTCATTTGTTTTCGGTACCACCCGAAACCCGATTGGTTCTCATCATTATTATTTAACATTGAATAAGTAGAACGTGTGTCGTACCCGTGTTTCTCACAGCGTCGTCGTTAGTTTTCATCTTTTTCATTAATTACACTTTTTTTCAACACGATAAAAGAGAAAACTAAATAGCTCGTACACTCTAATTAACAATATTCTTTCTTTGCTTAAATAGATATTGATATTGTTTGTTTTTAATGAAATAAGTTTTTTTTTTCGCGATACATCGAACCATGTTGAAAAACTGTGTATATATAATTTCATTAATAATAAATGCAATGCAAAATAGTAATTATGTACAGAGGCGTTTGCAAGGGATGTGTGGGAGTCAGTTCCGCCCATAGGCCTTTTTATTATTTTAATAAGCTCTAACTAAGTACCTAGGCTTAAATTTTCGTTCCATGATAATTTGTTTGCAACTGATTTCCCGTCCTCCTCCATACAGAAGTTATGTATACGCCTCTTGTCCTATATTAAAACCACTCGAATAGTTAGTTAACTTGTAACATTTAATTTCAATATGTAAATATAATTTACAAAACAAATTATTTTTAGCTTGTTTTCCGCCAATACAAACGTAGTATTTTATGCTTGGTTATTTTATGTACGTCGCAAACGCGTCGAAAATACCTAGTATCGAATTTCAGTAGCTGTAATGTAAGATGTTATATTATTATTGTCGTACACTCGCGTAATATATCAATTATATCATATTTTATATTAATATTATAACGAAAAAAAAATGATAATTTTCTAGATTATTTTATGGAAGTATAGTAAAAATGTCAAAGTCGTGTCCCGGAATTCTGCACGTGCATTAGATAAGGAATACGATAAGGACACAGTAAACGACAAAGTAACTCCCTGCAAAATATTATGATCGAATAATATTATAATATTATCACGACGTGACATAATAATGATATCATGTTTTTGGTTTTAAACGAAATGCGCTCGGAAATAGGGACGTGTTTCACGTTTCATGCCTCCGTTTTAAATATTACGGTTTACTTCTAGCGACACTTGTAATAATAATAATTATAATAATGTGGCAATGGACTTGTGTCCGGTGTGTAGAATCTACACTAGATATTTTTAAAAAATCAATGTTCTCCCTTTTTCTCGTCTCACCAGATGATCTACAATGATCGTCAGCTTTGCTGAAAGTATAATAATATAATATACTTTTTCCTTGAACACATATTTTTTTACTATTTTAATCCGGCCAAATACCGTTAATTCACCTCAATAACATCCTAATTCACATTTTAACGATTTGACACATCAGCTCTATCATCGTCCTCATAGTTTTTTTTTTTATTTTATTAAAATTCGACATTTTTAATTAAGCATGTCTTATCGTCGTTACTCGTACACGTTAATAATATATGTAATATTAAATCACGTAACCTAATGTTTGTAGCGTATAATATTATATGTACCTAACCTGTATAGTGTATTATACATTATTATATTATACACGCATGATAAATAATATACTAACACCGAAGAACCGTTAGAATTAAAAATCATATGTGCGTGTGTCTTACAAAAGTACCGTTCAGTAGGGACTTGTTGTCGAGAAGATTCCTTCTCTCACTCTCCCAACATTATATATATTTGTCTCTCTCACGAGCACTCTTGCACGGTGCTCGTGTTCGTGTCCTTGGGCGAGTTAACGCTCTCGTCGGTTGTGTCCACAGTTGAATTTTTTCGTTATTTTTCAAACATTTATTTACACGGTACGTTTTACAAACGATTCTTCGACATATTCTATTGACAGTATTAAGAACACGGTGGGGATTCTGTATTATTGTGTATTTTATTTTTGGAAATAATATTAATATTATGTACGTGGATATGTTATTATGTCGTATGGTTCGTAAAACGTTCAATACGTCGAAGAATCTGGACCCTTTTTTTCTCCGCATGTTTTATTCAATATAACGAATTAATGCTGTGGCATAATATTTTTTCCGGTGCACACAGACACAACAAAAACATTTATTTATTTTTTTTATCGTACAATATAATTGTTATTATTTTCCATCAATTACTAGCGTCGTATCTCGCTAAATAAAACATACAAACAAATTTTATACCTTTAATATTTGAATTCTATAAAAAAAAAAATCAATTTTAACTAGAAAAAAAACATTTGATCAATAACCATAGTTTGTATGTAATATACAAAATAATATACGTGTTTAGTGTACTGTTTTCAGAGTCGATTTTTCGAGTGCATTGATATAATATAAGTATTATCAATTACATTTGATTGAATTTTACATTGGGGAATTTCGTTCTAACGTCATTAACACGTTCTTGGTTTTATCATATTTTGTAAATTATCGTCTTGGTTTCTACATCTAATAAAAAATAGATACCTATGTTATGTATGTAGGCATGTTCGTATAATATCTCGTGAGTATTGTATTATTTAAGATTATTGCCGTACTATCGACACTTTAGATAATATGCAAATATTATGTTTTACGGTCTACGGAAAAAAATTAAAAACTATACGCAAAATCATAATGCCGATCCTATGCATATTATACTTAGTTAAGTTTGCTCGACGTATAAAACCAAAACAACATTAATCGTGTAGTTTTTTTATGAAGCATAAACTGGTATGTAATTTAATTGAACATTTTTAACTGCACGGTTTATAATAATAAGTTTAAACTATACTATAACTATACTATACTAAATATAGCTATTATTACTCTTTTATAAGCGTTTTTTGTTCTAATTTTATTTCTTGTTACTTATCGATCACCGCTGACACCGACAAATTGTAATACGGCTTTTTAGAACAGTACAAATAGATTTATTTATGTTTCGCGCGTTCCTAATTTTTACCCTATTACGTTTACTTATTGCAAGCCGTATGAGAACCGTATGGCACTGTTGTTCAAATTGTCCGAACAAATTGGTTGGTTAATCCTCCATCGTATTATACGAAAAGTTTCGAAAGTTCGACATTTTGTTATTTGTATAGAATTGAAAAATATAATGTATCGATGACTGTTATTTTGTTTCACAATCAACGGGTACATCATTTCATTAGCAAATGTAATGTGAAACGAGTTTGTCTGTTGGGTTGCATTAAAAAAGAAAAAGAAAAAACCAATTAAATATATCATGAATTGAATCACTGTATTATTTTGCTTCGTCGACATAAAGAGCAGCGCGTGCATCGTCTCGTTGACATAGATTTGTTATTATATTATCAGTCGACTCGTTACTAACGCGTCCCGTCAACTAAATAATAACAATATACGTTTCCTTGGTCGTGTATGTACTTATTTGCTCTTTAAAAAAAATCGTATTCATAAACGCTCTGCATACACCACATTAGTACTTTGTATAATATTATGAAATATTATATTATATACCATAGTACGGGGGTCAGTGTCACAAGTAGCCATCGTTTCGTGTATTGACTTTTATTCGTTTGGTATTAGCAGGTATTTTTGAGTCCGTCGACCCGATTTTGACGAAAATTCCACAAAATATTAAACACACGTAGTTTTAACAAAAAAAAGAACTATAAACTGTTCATTTTTTTGTCAATAAAAGGCGTCGTAAACGAATAACGTGCACAACTCTCACTATAGCAATATTAATTACAATTGTAAAGTATATAATATTACTCTCTCGTCGTAATGGTTAATGAATTTTACACGAGTCTTTTACTATACGATCAAATTGTGGTGTATACAGGTGTCCTGAGAGGATTTACCTATTGCGATATCTCCTGAAATAATGGAGATATAATTCTGTTTTTTTTTTTTTTTTTTTTTTTTTTTTTTTTTTTTTTTTTTTTTTTTTTTTTTTTTTTTTTTTTTTTTTTTTTTTTTTTTTTTTTTTTTTTTTTTTTTTTTTTTTTTTTTTTTTTTTTTTTTAATTTTAACGTTTTATTTTCATTAATCTTATAATTTATAATATTTTTTTTAGTTTCAAGAATAACTGCATATTATTGAATACCACAGTCTATAAATTTAATGTTTCAATATTATCTTGTGTCGTTTTCTGATAAAATTTATTTAATCATTAATTATTGCCCTGCAAAATATAAGTATAATTCTTAAAATTAAAAAAATTATTAAAAATCACAAGGTTAATGAAAATAAATTCTACAAAACGTCTATCTTCATTGTTTTTTTTTTTGAAAATAATCAAATAAAAATTTATTTTTAATTAGTTTTTACTAAAACATTAAATTTAATTAAAGTATAAAATATTTGTAGTGTTTGTTCCTATGAGTCTCACAAAAAAACCAGAATAATGATATATTCATTATTTTAAGAGATATCGGAATGGGTCCTCACGGTACATATCGCATATTTTATTATAAATGTTTGACTATAGCTTATACAAAATATATGTAGTTGTTATGTCAGTTGCACAACTAAGTTAACTAGGGGGCTCTTGGGTCATACAATATTTGGAGCCTTATATTTTGAACTATAAATTGTTTTATGAAACTAGACGTTTTTCTTTGATAGGCTCATTTAACTTAATCACTAATGGTTTTTTAATTTATTTCACTGATATTAATGTTAATGCCTTTTAAATTGATTTAAAATTATCAGATTAAGTAGTTTACTCATATTAAACCGATATTTTATGCTTATTGTTTATCGTAGGCATTAATTTCATGGATGGTGATTTATTAATGTATGAACAAAAAAAATAGAATACCTATATAAAATAATTTCATCATCTATTATTTTTTAAAGTAGGCACTATATTTTTATGACATTATGAATAAGATAATAATTATCCTATTACGACATTAGCCTCCTCGATCTCCGAGTCCCGAAAGATTCATATACCCTGCAAATTTCCCGCTGGTTGCGCTACTATTTATAGTTATTTTAGCTGCGGAATTGGGATACGAAACCTCGTGTAGAAAAATTATGATTGTAGCTCGAATAACGCAGCTCTGTATAATATGGTGTGTTGTTTGTAATTCCTTTGTTGTAAACAATCGGTTGAAAATCAAATTATTTCCGTGGGCACGCCGCCTGATGATTTCTGAGCTAGTCTGCACTAGAATATTTAACAATGGTCCAGCGACTTATTTGCTAGAATGGCACACTAATACACGCTACCTGTATAATATTTCAAATGTCCACACGCGGCAATAACATAATATTGCTATAGGGAGTGTGATTTGAAAATTCAGCAGTTTATTTTCCTGTCGATGATAATTAATAAACACGGTCAGAATAAATGATCAAGTTTTTAGTTTCTATAAACAATTAGATATTTAAATAATTAATAATAAATCATTTTTTTTCAGTAATAGTTTAAATTATATTTATTTACTAAGAAAATTTTTAAAAATAATTAATAAATTTTGTTTAAATATTAACATTTAAAAACCTTTTTAAGTACCTAATGGAAGTATGGTATCATCAGTACACTAGAGCAGAACGCATATGTTGTTTTACGTTTTATATTCATTTTCGGTTACAATTCATATAACTATAGCTGGTATAGTTATATAAATACTCGCTGACTTAAGATACTCATATCTAATCGTATTTTTGATTGAACATTTACGATTTGTGTTTGTAATATTTCTCAATGCAGGTAGCTGGTCACATTTTACAATTTACCTACGATTTCAGTGTTTTGTGAATATGTATTTAATATAGACATTAATGTAGATACTTAAACGAGTTAAATTACCATTTTTGGGGATTGAAAAATTGAGTATTATCAGAACCTTCAATCCGGCTCTGATCACGAAAACTGTAAAACAGAAGTATAAATTTGATAAAATAGTCTTGGCAAATTATAATATTATTATACATCACACGCGTTGAGTGTGGTGCCTTCTCGAATTCGTCCGTGATTCGAATTCGAATTATTCTCGGACCGCGCTGATACTATGGTCTGTGTTATTGTAAATCATCGTGTTTTTGGCTGCGAAATATTATTTTGCATCGTTCTCCGCCGAAATAATATATTATAATTTCTATTCGCGCGATACACCGTTAATAAACTTTCAACGATCGGTTTCCGCTGCGTGCAGCAGATAAACGAAAATAGCGAGTGTGCCATCTGTGTACTGAATTATATATTATTACTGCGACCGAGAAAATTCTCTTATTATTTATACGAATGCGGCCAATATTATTAAATGCGACTGCTGTGTGTTTTTCTCGCGATTACCTTTAATCGTAACTCATCGTCGTTTAAAATGCGTATAACGCGATTATTGTCGTTTGAGATGACATTGCATCGCCATAATCACATCCGTGCCAGCGGGACGATGTTTATGTCCGTCGCAAAATAATTGTGATGGGACGACAACGGTTAACTGCAGAATTTAAACTATGTACTGCAGGGTGATTTATCAACCAAGATCTCCTCCTTATTCTTTTTTTAACGAGGAATTTATTCGAATTCAGATTTTTGGAATTTTTAAGTACACACATTTAAGGGCCATGTTTTCAACTCAGATTTTTACATAATTTCAGGTATCCTGTGATGGTACAAACAAATTTCTAACTTCCAAATGAAAACCAACCTTTTTTATTGTAAATTGATAAGCTGGTGTTTTTTTTAATGTTGATGTATCCATAAAAATCAAAATTTGAACGATTAATTGTCTAGTTATTAATATATGTATGTATTAAAGTCAAGTAATAGAATAAATCAAATAGATAATAATATTAAATATTAAAATGTTGATGGATTAATATTAATTTCTAAAATTTTCAAATTATCGTAGCCTCCATATCTTTCAAACCTATTATCCTTGGTACATAAAGTTAAATTACCTAAAAACTACTAATAGTTCGAATTTTGATTTGGATATAGATCAACATTTTTGAAAAAAATCATCTGCATAACAATTAACACTGACAAATTTGATTCTCGTTTGAAAAAAAAGTTGGTATCTGCTACAGGATACTTCTTCTTAATAAATGGTATGCAAAATTTAAGTATTTTAATGTACGGCCATTAAGTGTCATTACTATAAAGGTGTGAGCCTTGAACGCGCTTGCCGTTATTCAACCTGTATAATAAACAATATATCTATCGCCGGTGACGAGTTCCTTCGCTACAACTGTAGTAGGTTTATACTGTATGGTCTTTTAGTACACAGGAAAAAGAAATGATATATATTATTATATCACAGACTTTTTTTTCTGAAAAAAATCGCATGTATAATTTTTGGAATCCAGCCATCTATTCCACTTCTTTTTTTTTAAATCCAGTTTTACGATTCGGGACGGAATATCTTAATAATATACAGGCGGGCTACGGCGTGATTGAACACCGCCAGAAATATGTTCAGTGTTTTCGCCTTTAAAATGCGATAATAATAACAAAAAAAAAAAATTAAATACATATTATGATGACTGTACGAAATAAATTATAATTTATTTCAATGGCCCATAATGTACATTGCCATCCGTTAAACTTTTATGTTATATTATGACTATGTGCGTATACGTTACCATAACAATAATAGTAATAATATAGTGTCTATGTATAGTGTCCATAAATTGTTTACAGATAACGCATTTTTTGCTGCCTAGAGCTCCTTAGTCGGGAACGACTCCAGAACGATATACACCCGAGATACGGTTAAAATATAAAATCAATAATTATAGTTTTATAGATACTTACTTTATATGGACTCGTTATGATTGTAAAAAGATCATTTCTGTTTTTCCGTAAACTTTCAAAATAATAATTATATATTATGTACATCTATCAAAAAATAATAAAATAATAGTCAAAGTATATAGAGATGCATGTTGTAATATTTATATTATTTAATGTCCTTCCATTGTACACTGTAGTTTGGTTGAGTATAGAGCACGGATTTGTATACACTTAACAGTATTACAATAAAAATATTAATAATTTATTATAATATGCATGTAATAAAAGAATATCCGTGAAAATATACAAAAAATAAATAGGTTGTTGTAAAAAAAAATTGTCCCCAATCGAATTGTTTATTTGATAATTATTAATGCAGGTATTAAGTGATGTACGTGTAATTTATCAAATTAACCGATACACAAGAAAGTTCACGAATAGAAACCATAAAATTGTTACTAATTACCAAAAAACGGCAAAGTTCGTAGTCGATCAAATGTTTTATTGAAATTTTTTACTAGATGAAATATTATTTTAAACTTTTGTTGGATCTTGAAAACTGTATATAATTTAATTTAATTTCAATATATAAAAATAAAATTGTTGTCATTAGCTTAAAACTATTACGATTTGTAAAGATCACTGATAAATTCAAAAATATACAATTGTATAAATATAGAGTTTTAAAAAAAAAACTTGAAAAACTTTCGGTATCATTGAGTGTGTAAGATATTTGTTTATTTTATGGTTATTAACAATAATATTAGACATGGTATTTAGTGTTTGGAAATGGTTTAACACGTGTTATGTGTTTGTAAAAAATTACTTCCACACATGGCCGAGTATTGTTATTTATCCTTGTTTACACACATATTTGACTGCACAGTGTTATGTAATGATGTATATAGTAAAAAAAACATCGAGTCTACTCGAATTGTGTACGTATTATTATTTTTTTTTTTGAAGGGTATTCCTTTAAATTTTCTAAATGTTAACTATTGATTCGGTTTTTGGTTAAGCACGCGGATTTTTGTTTACGCAGCACCATTGAGAGTATTCTTTTTAAATACTTGTACGACCATTCGACTTTTTACTTAAAAAACTTAATTTTACTTAATAATTGTTCATGGTTTCAGTAAATTTAACGATGTTAAATATAAATCATAAATACACCAAAAATTTGCCTATATTTATAATTAGTAATTACCATTATTTAAAACATATGTTTAAATAATTTTAAGCATAAAAATAGCCTTATTTGTTTTTAATTAATGTATACATTTAAAAATATATAACTAAACATATTCAATTTCAACATTAAACACAATATCTTCATGGTATTCATTCTAAATAATAAAATGAGCTTTTAATAATTGTAGGTTCAGTTGTAATTTTTATTATTCCGTTAATGAGATAGAAAAGTTTGTTAGATAGATATCTACTATTTCCATTAGCATGTTATTGATTTGCAGCCGAATTCCATATAATATTTACATTATAATAGATGCAGTAATATTTAAAACCTTGAAGTATGTTATGTAATATAATACATTCTTCTTATATAAGTTATACTTAAATAATTAGAATTTTCTTATACAGCAAAATATTTTTAAAAACCACTAAAATTACATATATAATTATAACTCTTGTCTTGTGGTTTTTATTGATGCAACAAAATCATATCAAGCCCGAATGTAAATGACTAGGGTAATATAGGCTAACATTTTTGGAAGGAAACTTAAGTCTCCCATAATATTGATTTAAAAAAGCGGAGTTTAGCTTCTACTGCCCCTTCATGATTTTATTGTGGGCTCGACATAGTTTTGAGGAGCTACGCCCCCTAAGCACCTCTTGTTTGCGTCAAAGACTAGTACGTTTGAAATTAATAAATTACTATTACCAATTAACGAAGACAGTTTAGTAAGTAGTATTATGTATATTTTTATACCATTATTGAATTGTTCTGATTGTTTATGGACAAATTATTAATTGACAATGCAACACACGTGCATTAAATAATATTTGGACATACGGCATAACAATAAAAAAGCAATACTGTTGTTAAAAAAAAAAAAAAAGAGAGGAATGTAAATTATGATGTAACTATATTTTTTTTTTTTTTTTTGTTAAATGTTCTTGCAAATTTTATATATTGCATCATTACTGACACATAATTTATAAAATGTATTATTTCAATTTTTCATTAACCTAATGTCATGGGCTTTACTTAAAATGTCTGGATATTTGTTGAGAAATTAGATATAATGTCTTGAGGTGAAGTATTCGTCATATAGTTTTCAGAATGAAGGTATTCGCATTTATTTCTTTAGTAAACGAGTAAAATAATACGACAAGAGTCGTTGGAAATTCGTCATTATAGTAATAATATTCTATGAAAGGTTATTATAATAACAATAATAAAATACAAAATCACGATTGTCTAATATGTTATGCTTACCTAACTGTTTTCATTATTATCAATATAGTTGAATTTTTAATTCATCTGGAAAAAATATTGCGGTTAAAATAACATAATATGGTATCTATGCTAAACGAATCAATGTGTTAAGGTAAAACGGTCCCATATAATGTTCAGCGTGCCGAATATAAAATTAGTGAAGCATGATATTCACCGGAAATGCAGTTTATCTGTTCACGTGTTTGATAGTTAACATTTTTTTTAACATGGTACCATATTATATATATATATTTGTCGAGAGTTTAATATTGGCAAAAAAAATCAATTAAACATTTCAAATAACGTTTAATTTAATTACCTACTGTTATATGGGCTTCTTTTTTCAATATGTTTGTTTACAATATTTGTATGGCTTAATAATGTTCTCGAACGTCTTGATTACAATACTTGTTTTGTTTAACTACCTAGTAGAAATAATAACTATGGTCAGCACATAAAAAATCTGTATATTTTTAATAATTTATTTAAGGAATTTTATTTTAAAAATGGTAATTACCTACAAAAGTTGCATGCCACTAAATAATTAATTGATTTTTATTAAAAAATATTACATCACAAAATCAAAGTTTGTAGGGAATACCTAAAAACTAATCACGTATAGAAGTAATTAATGTTAGATAAGTAATTACGAGATAGTGGCAATAAAATGTAAGTGTCCCTTTTACGTATTTTGAGTTGAAGGTCGTAAATTTTATTCCCATCGTAATCGATATAGAGTAGGTAGCCACTACCGCTACAACCAGACATCGTTGAATTAAATATTTAAAACCAAATTCGAACAATAATCGATAAATTAAGTGTAAGGTTAATTACTTAATAAGCTAGTTTGAAAATCATTCAAGTAGAACTATAGTGGTTTGTGAATTTCGGTCTTTCACCCTCTATGAACCGCATTTCCAATTTATTAACTTAAGTAAAATAAATAAAAATTTAAAGTGACTGAATTTAGGTTCAACTAGCCATCCTAGTTTGTTGAAGTGTGTTTAGACTTAACATATAATTATATTCATAGTGAAGCATAATGTTTAAAATAAAAACATGTATTTATAGTAGATGATATGACTTTTTTTTTAATGTAAGATAGATCTACGAATCAATATTTTCTACTGTTTTGTTAGTACTTATCTATAGAAATAAAAAAACTTAATGAGAAAAATATAAAGCATTTTTAAATCCTATAATTTTGTTTGCTTGTTACAGGAAATTAGAAAACTTTTAATTGAATTTCCCGTTGAAAGCATTCACATCAGCACGACATCCGGTAGTAGCATGGCTCGAGTGACGCTGGAGGACCCGGAACTGAGAATGGAAGAATGGGATTTCCACAAGCAGTTCGTGTTGAGAGGACAGCGCATACCAGTATCCCCGACTCCAACCGAAATGCTCTTGTGCGTGGCTAGGCTGCCGTACAACTACACAGAGGACCAGTTCACTCGGTTGGTGCAAATGTACGGCGAGGTGCGCAAGACGTTCTTGATAATCAGTGAAAAGACCGGCGAGAGCAAGGGATATGGATTCGTCGAGTATATGAACAAGGAATGTGCGATCACAGCTAAATGCGGTCTGGACGGCAAAGGGATCGATGACCAAACACTGGTCTGTGATTGGTTGGACGGCAGTCATATCACTTATGAGTCCCTTCACTCCAAATGCCTGTATGTGGACAACTTGCCCAAGTCATTTAGAGACATGAGCGAATTCCGGAAAGTGTTCGCCAAAGTCGTGAACCCACCATATTGCCAGGTCAGTATCTATACAAAATTTTGAGCGCGATAATAGAATAATAGTGTACTTACTGTGCAATGTATTGTTACTTGTTATTCAATCGGCGTTAAATCAAATAAATTTGTTGTTTAGATTGCGCTTAAAAATGGATGTCCATTAGACTGGGGTCTAGTGGAGTATAACACAGCCGAAGATGCAGAACGAGCGCAATCGGAGTTAAACGGACATACACTGAGAGGCCATAATATTCGCATTACATATTATATACCTGGAGTCAGAGCAATAAATTTGTTTTTGAAACTATTGAACGAACCGGTAATAGTGTGAAACAGTTAAATAATTGTTAATATTCAATTTTTATAAAAAAAATTTTTGTTGTTTTTTTTTTTGCTCAGAGTAAATCTAAATGTGGTGGACTCTTGCCAGACCCTCCTCAGGAAGTTATTGAGCAATCATTACAAAACCTTTCCAAACAAAATCCAATTTGTAAGTACTTAATTGTTCAATATTTAATTAAGTTGATTTTTATGAATATTTTTCAAATTTTAGTTGCACAAAATCTTCAAAATATTATTTTTAATCAAATCAAAGCCGCTCAAATGGGGTCTGAACTGCAAGATTTTAATGATTGTAAGTTTATTAAAATGTTTAATTGTTTTAATAACTTGATTGTATTATAACTGATTTTTATTAAAAATATTTATAGCAACACTGCGATCGCATTTAACAAATGGCAAAGCACCAGCGACTATGTTGCATTCTCCAACAAGCTTACCTTATATGGGTACTACTCCAGAGGTAAATTTTTTTTAAATAATTAAATGACTAGTTAATGTTTATATAATATTTTTTATTTTAGACTTATGGAACAAGATTATTACCTAGCCCACCTGTTGGAGAAGTTCCACCACATTTAAATTCTGGATTATTTGATGGAGATTTAACCAACCCACTTCTGGCTAATTATTATAGAGAACTATTAACTGCCCAGATTTTGGCTGGAACACAAAAGACTAATGCATTTGGAGGTTTGACTGCTAACCTTAATCCTGCGTTTGTTGATACTATACAACAAACTACAAATAACAATAATACTTTGAATCAAATTGATGCCGTACAAAAAGTTTATCAAAACCAAAATTTACAAAGTATTGGCCAACAATTAGCTCAACAAATAGCTCAACAACAAATAGCTCAACAACATATAGCTCAACAACATATGAATCAACAACAAATTAATCAACAGTTAGTTCATCAACAACAACAACATTCTAATATTGGTGGTCAGCATAATATAAGTCAACAACAAAATGTTGTTATTAATATCTATGGAGGTGTTAATACTACTACACCTCCAGCAACACCAACTCCAACTACACCTACTTATCCATTTGGTTCGTCATTATCTCTTAACTTGGACCAACAGTGGTCAAAAAATACTCAGGCTTCAACTACTGATTCGTATCTAGCCAGTCCCATTGCTGCACCTGAAAAATCATCTGTGAGTTACTCGCCATCGTCCACATGGTCCTCTATGCAGAGCATTGCTTCAACTCCATCCCCACAATCTATGTATTCTCCTTTAGCCCCGAATATCTGGACACCTACTCCGTCTACATCATCGTTATCAAATCAACATGAAACAGCTCGCGGCCAAAAGAGAGGCATTCCTCCATCGCCTGAACTCAGTCCTGAGGGTATGTATATTGGACAGCATTCACAAGGAATTGGCGGCCACTATGCTGATTCCTACTTGAAACGTAATAAGAAAAACTGAACTCCGTCCCCAACTTAGCATTCTATGTTTTATCTAAAACGTATTTAATTCTTATGGTTATTTCATAGTCCAGGACTCAATAGTTATTTTATATTCTTATTTTTATGTTAGATTAATAATTAACAAAAAATGATTATAGATTTGCTTCTGTTCTTATTTTATGAGGGCATTATGTACGTTAACACTTAATGCGAAACAAAACAAAAACCTTAAATGGTATACATTCAACTTATCTATTTCTGTTTTCTTTATAGCACTTGCTATAATTTTTTTGCTACGCTTATTTTTGATTTATTAAAAAAAAGTCCTGGACTAATAATTTACTATTTTTAATATTTTTGTTTTGACCACAATTCTATGTTGACTGAAATGATGTGATATAAAGTCATATTCATATTGATTTTTTTTTATCTATATTCTTGATTTATTGCAAAGGTCGTCTAAATTAACTTATTTTTATCTTCTCCAGTATTAATTTTATGTATGTGAATTTTTACAAGACACTTTAAATGGACAACTTTATTTATCAACATAGGCATTGAATGAAATTTCTAATTTATTATGAAAGATAATTCATTTCTATAGTTTAAATTTTAACTTGGATTATAGATTAAGTTAAATTTGTCATATTTGTTTATTTTTTTCTTTTTTTCTATTTTTGTTTAGTACTTTTTATGAGGATTTTTCTTTTTTTTTGTAATCCAAACCAATTAGTATATATTATTTTAATATAAATATTGAATTTTAAATATAATTATCCATCTTGATAGAAAAAGTATTTTTAATTTTAAACTTTCCTAATTTCATACTATTGGGTTAAGTACTAATTCTACAGTACTAATTCACTGGATCTATTGGATCTACCCTCAATTCCCACTATCATTTACTTATTATAATTTTAAAAATAATATAAAGTTATATATTATGAACTACTATATATATATATATATATATATATATATATATATATATATATATGTTTCAAATTTGTAGATGTTTAAACTGTGATTGTACAATTTAATATTATCAAATTTACTTGGTTTATAAGCCAAAGTGATTATAATTTATAACGCTCATTTGGTCTTAATTATACACATTTAATTTTGTTTAAAATAATGTTCTATTAGATTTTTACAATCAGAAATAAAAAAATATATTTTATCCTATCATCCTAATTATGTATATTAAGACTGCATAAATATGATAAGGGTATGCAATTTTAATGTTTGTATTACTACTATTACATATTTTTAAAACTTAAAATATTTCTAAGAAGTAAATTAACATATTTGTTTTTATTTTAAGGCTGATTAGTTAACCTGCTTTTTTCATTTTCCAAAAAACATCTTAGAGTAGGCAGTGTTTTTTTTTTTTATTTATTTATTTATTTTTATGTATAGATCATTTTTGTATGTTACTTATCTCATCAACTGTTATCTTAAATATCTTTTTTTTTAATTCTTTGTATTGTTTACTTAGCATTCAAGTTATGCTAAGCTTCATTTACAAAGTGCAAATTTTCGTTACAAATCTTTATTATTTAATGTAAATAATTTTGTCTTTTAATGTATTAAATATTATAAGAAAGTACATTATTTACCTTATGTGTTACTTTATCTTATTAACACATCTTTTGCAAAATTAACACCATCAATTTTAGTTTTTAAGCTTTTAATTATTTGTGTATATTTTTCACCAAATTTTTTGTTTATATATGTCGTGTAATATTTTTTTCAGTACTTTTCTTTAATTGTTAGAAAACTCTATGATGTTTACAATTTTTATTTTTGTTTTCACATAAAAATTACTGTTATCATTTTTATTTACATTATCTGTGTAACCTAAAACAATATGATAATCATGCCCAGTTATACCTAGTATGTATTTAAATATTTTCTCTATAATTAATTAAATTATCTCTATTTAATGTCTACAGTTAATGAACGATTTCAAAAAAGGCTGACTAGTATATTCATATGAAATCATTATTTTTCCATTAATTTATGTACAATAAAAATTTGATTTATTATCTGTTAAAAAGATGATAGATAATAGATCTTCAATCTTCATAAAACTTTTTTCATAATAATATTGTTATCTTAACATTCTTATGTTATCTAATTATAGAATAATATTATTTCATTGATATTTTGCTATCAATGTTCTTATTTTTTGCTATGGCCTTAGGTACCTATGAACATTGGTAGAAAACACATCTATATGATTTTATATACATTTATTTGTCCTTTTTTAATTTAATTGGTTTATATAAATTTGTTTATGTATCGCTTATTATTTATATATATATATAAATATATATATTTTTTTTAATAATATTGTATTGCAATTTTATTATTAATATATATGATTGTTCATTAAACAAAAAATAATTTTTTTGTACTATATTATTTTTTCTTGATAATTTTTCTTTTTAGAGTATTGTATTTTAAAGAAAATTAGATGAATATATTTGAAATAACTATTTTTTTGTATTTAAGATTTAAACCTTATACATTTTTATTTCCTTAAATCCTTTAACAATGTTTTTTATAGAGTTAATTAATTTAGATACTTATGTTGTTTATTTGAAAAAGCCTATAAGTAATTTTCAATCAGTTATTATTGTTTTGCGATATTAGTTCTTTTTATGTATTATAAAAAAAAGTCTTAGACATAAATTTGGATTTGCTGTATAATTATAAGTATTTATGGCTGATATAAATTTTAAACTTTTTTTTTTATAAAAGTTAAAAGAAATTTAATATATTTTTTTAATATAAAACGAAATGGTTTTAAAATGTACTCAATATTGATTGTATTTTTGTGTTCAGTTTGAGTTGGGAAATAATTCTTTTGAATGATTGTAGAATAGAAATTTGTTAAAAATACTGACTGTTTTATTATTAATAAAACATTAAAATATAAATCAATTGATAAAAATTGGCAATTTTGCATACTGAACAGTGGATAAACTTAATAAGTTGTTGCTAAAAATGTTTTATTTATTTTATTATTACCATATATCTATATTAATGAAATGTTTTAATGCATAGCTATGTTCATTAAAAATGTATAATTAATTTGAATCAATTTGACATATTTGGTACTAAGGAAAAAAAAGTATTTTATTTTTCTATAGGGTTTTTGCTGTTGCTAATGCAGTTGCCTATATTAGTTCATTATCTCATATAGATTTACTAAAATTATATTATATCCTATCTGGTTCCAGGTAGATATTGAAAATTACTCTATTTCTTAAACTTTAAATATTTTACAGTTAGTGTTGATATAAATGTAATACTAATTTATAGTTACCTACCTTTAATCTCTGAATTATACACGTTATACACCGTAAAGCAATAGTAAACTGTAAAATCCATAAGTTATTGTAGGTCAAGAAGAAATGGATGGGTTGCATACAAGATAATGTATATATAGATATTTGATATTTTTAAATTGTTAATTCTTTATTAAATAATTAACAAGTAAAATTATATAGCAATACATCAATATAGCAAATAAAACTAAAACAAGTATACTATTATTTTGATACATGTTAAGTTACAAAATACATATAAACTTATAAATATGAAAGAGCTCTTATTTTTTAATTCTAAAATATTATAATTGTACCAAAATATGTAGTGATGTAACCTAACCTAGGAACCTAGTTCATATCTTGTCTAACACAATTAATAAATATTTAGTTATATACTTTGACAAGCTGGAAATCTATGAAACTACATTCTAATGTTATCTTTTCCAGTTTCATTACAATTTTGAATTTAATACTGAGTAAATGTTTTTTTACAAATTTATTACATGACAATAATATATTTAATTTAAAACAGCAAGAAGCACACTAGTAAAAATGATATAAGTACTGTTTATTTTAATTTCTATATTTTGGAATTAACAATTTAAAAAAAAAGTTTAGGCGCCAAAAAAAAAATGTGAATTTATTGGTTTTTAGATAAATTAAGTGAGAGCTGGGTAGACTTCAGTGAAATTGAGCGTTAAATCACTAGCTGTGTTGTTATCAACAGTGTAGTTGCCGTACTCTAATTTATAATTTTAAAATGTTTTAAAAATTTTTGAAAGATCGACATTGAAAAATTTGGTAAACTCTCATCGTCGTTGACAGCCGATAAAATGTTTCTGATGGTAGGTCTTTCATGTGTAGCCAAAACATAAAGGATTTTTTGCTTAAGGGGTTTTAAGTTTAAACCATTTTTTTTGTTAATCATTGGCTTTTTTAACATATATTCTATCAGTGTACGTTTCACTAGATTTTTTTTAATACCAATTGTCTTTGAAATTTTATTGATGATATCCATAAACCCCATTTTTTGACTCTCTCCAATGTTTTTTTGCTCCAACATTAATGTTTTGTAAAAATTGACAATTATTAGCTTTTGTCCAGCACAAAGTAACTTTAAAAAAAATAAAAATAATTAGTAATATAATAGACATTTAGCATAGAACAAATTTTTCAAATATTATATTTGTATTATAGAACTTTTTGAATGATATCTGATGACGAGATTATTGATTTTATAATAGAAAAAAATAACAATACAAGCGAAAAAAGGAAATATGATAGGTAATTTCCGACATCATCAAAAAATTAAAGCATAAAAAACAAATAATTTCAAAAAAAATTGTCTGTATAATATTATTTTATACAAACATTTACATGTCCAGAAGGCGGCGTCCTTTTGACGGGTAACAAATCATTAACATTACGTATAGCCATCATAAATAGTTAAAATCAAAATTTGTAAAACGTATTACAGATGTACGTTGAACCGCACTGAAGAACAAACAATAATATTATGTCAAATGTAATAATATTGAATAACATTACACACCAGTGTTCAGTCTGTTGATTACACGGACATATTACAGAACAACATAATGTAAAAGTGTAAACATTTCCGTTTACGAATAAAACGGCCGTAGCTTCAATAACAAATTGTAGTCGGCTCTCTTACGTCTTCGGTAGATTACAATGTCGTTTCGCCAATCATGGTCTGAACGTCGATAGGCGTGTGACGGTTGGGAATGTGACAGGGATACGCGAGAGTGTACACGTTTTGGGCACTCACTCGTGTTAAGAACTTTGGTATATTGTGATAAACTGATAACTGATCTGTGGCGGCGGCTATTATTTATTGAAAGAGGCTGCCGAATTTGTGACGATCATAGACGTATAATATAATATTATTATATTATATCCGTGTACGGTGACAACTAAGATTTTCATTTTTTATGTCTGTGATTGCGGCGCTCGACGATTGACGAACGATTTAACAATTTTATTAGTCGATTAGTTGTCGATTTTAATTCACGAACGTCATAATAACTTTGGAGTCGCCCCCTTATAAACACTCGAAATCACTCATTCGACCAACAACACTCACACAGAGGTAAGTTCCATTGGCAATTGTAGTGTCGAGTGCGCACCACTATTACCTACTGATTACTATAATATATTCGTTAATTCGACACAACACCTGTTCAACGTTTGATTGCAAGGATATTATTTTCACGCTTCGACCGTTTGGGTCCATATGTCGACAAACTTCTGATTCGTGCCCATTTGACCGTATTGATGGTACATTTTATGAATGTTGAACATTCACCGCTTCTGTTATTTTTATTTTAACTTTTTCTACACAGTTAAATTAAATCTATGTATATGAGCATGTATAAAAATATACGGTCTCAACAAAATAAATTATTTACTTTTAATAATAATTTAGTGTTTGTTAAATCTGAATTATGACAAATTAAGAAGTACATAATGTATTCTGCATCCTACGTTTGTTTTTGCTAATGGAAGTGAACTGTGTTTACAATACTTGACAGTTAATAGCATCTAAATATTGTTTTTATATTAGTTTATCAGAAACTCTAATATCCACCTACATTTTTATGGTTTGGCGTTTGAAGCATATTGATGGCACAGCGTGTGAATGGTATGTGAGGTCTAATCAAAAAGTATTGAGACTGTTAAAAAAAAATATAAATATTTATGAGATGAAGTTATTTACATTCCATCTCCTTCAAAATATGCTCCTTTTGAGTCTATACATGTTCTCCAATTTTCCTGCCATTTTTGAAAACACCTTTGGAAGTCATTTTTAGAAACTCCTCGTAGCTGCTCCGTCACATTTTGTTCTATTTCATCTACATCTTGAAATGTTTACCCTTAAACGCCATTTTTATCTTGAGAATAAAAAAAAAATCACATGAAGTTAGGTCTGGTGAATAGGGGGGTTGAGAAACAACTGGGATATCATGTTTGGCCAAAAACTGCTGCACAACATGGGCTGAATGGGCTGGTGCATTATCGTGATGCAATTTCCAACTATCAAACTTTTTAAACTCGGGTCTTTTTCTTCGTGCAGCGTCTCGTAAACGTCGAAGAATATCAATGTAGTACTCCTTTGTTATAGTCTGTCCTTTTGGAGCATACTCATGATGGATAACACCTTAGTATTCGAAAAAACAGTTAACATAACCTTCATTTGACTCCTAACTTGACGAGCTTTTTTGGGTCGTGATGAATCAGGTGTCTTCCTTTGCGAAGATTATACCTTTGTTTCTGTATTTAGCAATATATCCAAGACTCATCACCAGTTATAATTGATTTTAAAAAAAAAAATCGGAAAAATTCGGAACACTAGCAAATCAGTGGCGAGGTCTATGTTTTTGCTCATAATGAAATCCGACAGGACATAAAAACACACTTTACTTAATCGCACCTAAAAACCAACTGAGTCAATTTTAATCTAATCTATATCTAATATATTTTCCCAACATATAAAGTTAGATTAATATAGCACGTGCAAGTTCATACTCAAACCGGTTTACGATTAATCTTAACAGTCTCGATACTTTTTGATTAGACCTCATACATTCACTGCTTCTGTGACTTTATCTTTATTTTTTCTGTACAAATTAAATTTATGTACATAAGAGCATTTACAAAAATAATTGTATCACCTATCTATTTCAATACTCGGTGTTGGTCTCGACAAAATAAAATTTTTTTTTAATAATGATTTGAGACTCATCAGATCTGGAATATGACAAGTTAAGCAATACTTATCTTCATAGTGTCTTCTGCAACCTATGTTTGTTTTTGATAATGGAAGTGAACTGTTTTTACAATACTTGATAGTTAATAACAATCATTATTTTTATAATTGTTTATCTTAAAAGTTGACATCCATATATATTTATGGTTTGATGTTTGAAACATAAATGTGTGAATATGGCATTGAATTTTGTTTAAATAAAATAAATGTATAATATTTTCTATTTTTATTTTTACAGTATTTATAAACAATATTTAAAATCCATATATACTTATATGAGAAAATGACATTCTATTATCGTGGACATAAAGAAAAAATACCAGAAGTAAAATGCTGGTATTCAACAACAATAGTTTACGATTCGATAAAAGCTGGCAGTATAGATGGCACTGATATCGAACCACATGATGCTGGAATTATTAGAGCCTTAAATTCTAATTATAAAGTCTCTTACAAGGCAAAAGGAAATCCTCTAAATACAATATTTGTTGGAAGACTAAGCTTAGATACAACAGAAAAAGATTTAGAAAATGTAAGATAATATTATCATTTTGAAAAAATAACTTGAAGATACCTAGATTGATTGATTTTATATTATTTTATTATGAAAAAATAGAAAATAAAAAGGTCAACAGAAACAAACTAAAATATGTTCAAAAGATAATGAAGACATATTGGCTCAAAACCGGTTAGGCATTTTTATTGAAACTTAATACATTTAAACCTCTAAATACCTGACACTCTTGGTCACTAAAATTGTGTCTGCTATAAGAGGGTTCAGTTTATAGAAAATGTATAGTTTGTTTTCAAAAAAACATCTGCTATTTAGAGATGTCTTTTTGTGGACGTTTCACTGTATGTTGGTACCAAGTGTACATTAATTATGAAATATTTTTGTTTTCGTAGTTTCATACAACATTATATACAATTTTAATTAATTAATAAATAGTTGTCCTAGCATCGGGTAGCATTTACTACACTATTATATTGCATAATAATTATCCTCTTTTTTTTTTTATTATTATTAGCAAAAGGCCCTAATTTATTATATTATATTTTATGTATGCACTTGGATACAAATAGAAAAATTACAACTGATTGAAATCATACTATTTAATTGAAAATAAAATATAAATTAAATAATTGTTGTTTATTTTGTTTTAGGAATTTTGTCGCTATGGTAAAATGATAGGTTTAAGGCTGGTTAAAGATATAATAACCGGTTTAAGTAAACGATATGCTTTTATAGAGTATGAAACATTTAAAATGGCATTGAATACTTATGTACTTTGTAAAAAACTAGTATTAAAGAATTCTGAGGTGTTTGTGGACTTTGAATGTGGACGATTACTTCCTGGATGGAAACCTCGAAGATTAGGTATATTAATATATATATATTTTAATTTTTCTAATAAAAATAATTATTATAGTTTACTTTTTAATTTTGTTTAGGTGGAGGTTTTGGAGGTGAAAAACAATCAGGTCAACTTAGATTTGGCGGTAGAATTAGAGGTTATAGACCACCTTTAAATCTGATTGAAAATAAAATGAAAAGAAGAAATAATAAGATAGGCGAAGACACAAGAAAATCAACTACAACTCCTCAATCTACTAATAACATACATTCAAATTCTGATTGTGTTTCAACTACATCTGCACCTTCAATCATATCATTACCATTAACACCACCATCACAATCAGCTATAGTTTTACCATTAACACCACCTTCATATTCAAATGCACTGTTATCATTAACACCACCTTCACAATCAATAATTATCTTACCATTAACACCACCTTTAAATTCAACTGTCACATTACCATTAACACCACCATCACATTCAAATACATCTTTACCTTTAACACCACCCTCAAATTCAATTCCACCTTCTTGAAAATATATTTAAATTAAATAAACTTATTGAAAATTTAAATGACTCATTAGTTAAATAATGATAATGTAAATGTATATTTTTTTGTATTAATTTGTCTGAATAATATAATAGTTATTTTAATTGTGAAAAACTATTTTTATTACACTTTCATTACTTATTATGAGTAACTTACCATACTTCATAATTTCACAAGTATTATATCAGTTTTATGCCCTGCTAAGCAAAAGTTTCATAAAAACCAATATATTAGTTTTAAGAAAAGTGCAGGTTAGGTTTTATTTTTTATTTTATTGTATAAAACATTGTAACTTGTAAACATTTTTACGGCATTACTTAGTACTTCTAATTTTTTTTTTTTGTTACTTATGCTTCAAAGAATTATAATTATGCATATAATCTATTTAATGTAATTTTAGGGGTATTTTTTTTTTATAAAAATTGTGTACAATTGATAAACCTATCAGATGCTGTATCTAACTCATTTTTAATTATTTTTTTTTTTAATTACAGCACTTTTGCTTAGTAGGGTAGTATTTTTAATTATTGTTTATATTTACTATGTAACCTAATTAGTAGACAGCAGAAAATAAAATAAAATTGTAAACAATATTTAAATGTAATGTTTAAAATAAAATTATGGTTACAAATAATAATAATCTGTACATTGTATAAAATCTCATAATCTCGTGTTAAATAAAAAAAACATTTTATAAAAAAAAAATGCAAAGCATTATTATTAAAATGAACAGGTATGTCATTCATATTTTTTAAAAATAGAAATTCTTTCATGTTCTTAGTCCTTTATTTAAAAAATAAGCAATTTCATGCTTTATCCCCAAAAACGACATGGTTGGTTCTCAACACTATTCATAACTTACAAATATATTATTAATCATCCTCAATTGTTTTGATTTTTGATATAAAATCATCTAACTAGTAATAAGTAGATAAAAATTACAAAATTATTATTGAAAATAACAATCTGTACATTACACTTATAATATGTTAATGTAATTATTTTTGTATTATTGTGTTTTCTATATATTTTTTTAATTCTCCAAAGGTAGAACTGAAATTACATATAATGTTCCCGAATATTGAATTATTTTTCAACATTCTAAAATTTGTAAATTATTTTATTTTAATGTTAAATTTCAGTTGAAAAAATACTTTAAATATACGCTAGTACATTAATATTTGTAGATACTATTTTATAGATACTTAGGTACTTAATTTACAAATTTATATTAGTTATTTTCAGTTTAAATTTTATTTTTATCCAAACTCAAAAAAAGAACGTTTAAGTTTTTGCCATGTAACGATTTACAGATTACTGACTTATCATTTATGTCGCACTCAGAGTTCAGCGAATTTGCTTAGGTTAACAAAACACAGGATTGTTGAGTACACGCACGTATATCATATCAGGCGTGCTATATGAAGTGAAACAACAATTATATTATTCAACCTTCAACTTCAAACACGGAGGAAAACTGCTGTAAAAGAAAGAAATCCGAATTTATTGGTTGAAGGTATGATGAAAATTATTTAAAATTTGGATTTTGTGCTTTTAATATGGGAGATCATAACAATTTGGTTCAACCACAATGTGTAGTCTGTGGAGAATTGCTCGCAAATGAAAGTTTAAAACCATCAAAATTAAAAAGGCATTTAGATACAAAACATCCAAATTTAAAAGAAAAACCTATAGAGTACTTCGAATCATTAAAACCTAACTTTCATAAAAATCAAAAAATTATAAAAAAATATTCATCAGTTTCGCAGTTGGCTTTAAAAGCATCGTTTTTGGTCTCGTATAGAATTGCAAAATGTTTGAAACCATATACCGTCGGGGAAGAACTAATATTACCTGCTGCTATTGAAATGTGTACGGAAATGATAAATGAAAAAGTTGCAAACCAATTAAAAAATATTCCTCTCTCTGATACTACAGTCGCTAGACGTATATCACTTATTAGTAACGATTTAAAATTGCAACTTTTGTCTCGGTTAACAGGGAAATTCTCTTTACAACTCGATGAGAGCACCGATATTGCAAACGAAGCGATTTTGCTTACATATTTAAGGTATTTTTATAACAACAAAATCCATGAGGATATATTGTTCTCCTCAAAACTTGAAACTTCAACTACTGGAAAAAACATTTTTGACACGTTAATGAACTTTTTTACTAACAATAACGTAGATTTAAAAAATTGTATTTCTATAACAACTGATGGGGCAGCTGCTATGACTGGAAAATACATTGGATTAATAAAATTAGTAAAAAACATTGTTCCAAGTTTAAAGTGGACACACTGCATTATATATCGAGGCACTTGCATCAAAAAAAAAAAATGCCCAAAACATTGACTGACGTCTTAGCACAAATTATTAAAATTGTAAATTATATAAAATCAAATGCTTTAAATTCACGTTTATTTAAAACACTCTGTTTAGAAATGGGTTCATTCCATGAATCTTTATTGTTACACACCGAAGTACGCTGGTTATCAAGAGGTAAGTGTCTTCAAAGAGTTTACGAATTACGACACGAAATAATTTTATTCTTAAATAGTAAAAGTTCAATCTACAAAGATTTATTTGAAGATTCAAAATGGATTATTACTTTAGCATACTTAGCTGATATTTTCAACTTACTCAATGAATTAAATCTGTCTATGCAGGGCAATTTTTTTAACATATTTGATCATACAAAAAAATTTGAATCATTTAAGAAAAAACTTCGTATTATAAAAGCTCGAGTATCTTCTGGAAATATTGATAATTTCACCAACGTTAGTGAGTTTTTAGAAGAAGATTCTTTAATCAAGTTCGAAGACATTTCTGAATTAGTAAACGAACATTTGACAAACTTAGAACAATTATTTAACCAATATTTTCCTGAGGATATTCGTGTAAATTATGAGTGGATTGAACAACCATTCGCAGTAGATATAATGACAGTAAATATGTCTACTGACATTGAAAATCAATTAATTGAGTTATCGTGTGATAACAAATTGAAACAAATGTTTTGTGAAACTTCATTAGAAATATTTTGGGCACACTTATGCACGGGAAATTACGCAGAATTAGCAACTAAAGCCATCTCAATTTTATTAATATTTCCAACTACATATTTATGTGAAAAGGCGTTTTCTACTATGGCAAATTTGAAAACACCAAAAAGAAACAGACTTGAAACTGAAGATGATTTACGGATCGCGCTTAGTCAAATTAAGCCAAGGTGGAATTTATTATGTGAAAACACTCAAGGACAAAGTTCACATTAAATTTTTTGTATCATATTTTCATTTTATTTTATATTTTCATACGAATTCTATACATTTTCATTTAATAATAATATTCTATCTATTAAAATGTAATTTTTATTTATTCAGTTTTAATAGTACTATTGCAAAGCATTAAGCAATTTTCGATTTTTTATAAAGCTTACGTGGGTCGCGAAAAATGTAAGCCTAAAAATGTGAGTCGCGAGTCCAAAAAGGTTGAAGACCACTGACATAGACTATCTAGGTTGTAAATATCTTTATTATTATCTTATGGAATTAAGTCTACAAACTTTATCTGAACAAAGGTAATCTTATACGCGTATTTTCGCTATTTTTATCATTTGAATTTAGCTTTTTTTTAATTTAGATGTTTCAGACATCATATGCAAAAAAGCCTTTGTCAGCTAGGTCTCTTTTAATTTCACATATTTTAATTTCTATGTGTAATCCACATATTACGATTTATAATATTAGTATATTATTATATTAAAATTAATAGCAGAAATATTTTTAATATTCTAAATGAGAATTAAGTATTGAAGCCAAGAATAAATCGAAATACGAATCTGCACACAATACAGATCAGGTCAATTAAACGAATATGAGTTCACAAGATGCTATTCACTTGTTATTTAAGGGGTTTGATATAGGTGATTTAAATGACACTGAGAATAATTCAATTTTTAAATATATATTTTATTTATTTAAATACTAATTAAAAATATTTTAAAAGTGGCCTCATAGACAATACTAATAATGATTGTTATGTAGTATTTATATTAGTTGTACCGATGAATTAAGATATATAATATATATATATATATATAATGTATATCTTAATTCATGGTTGTACCTATAAAAAACGGTCTCGACTCTTGAGTGGACAAACTCGCAATTTTAATAATTTACATGGAGATTTCGTTTTACATCTATGAAAATTTAGTTATTGGTACAACATTTTCTGCATTAAAGAGGTTTTAAGGAAAATCGTTTTAAAAATAATTTACCCCGATATGGGTAGTTCAAACATTTTTTACATCAAAATAAATCTATATTAAGTGAGCTATTAGCCGGAAATATAAAAAGTTCAAGAACAGAAATCAACCATGAGCTTATGAAAAAATATTTTGAGCACTTAAAAAACTCGTTTCCTGGAGTTTCTCAGATTCTAATAATTATTAATTACGACTAAACTAATATTACTGATGATCCTGGGAAAACTAAAATATTGACAAGGAGAAGTTGTAAACATCCTGAGCGGATTTTAGACTTGTCTAAATCTGGTATATTTATAATGTTTGCCTACGGGTATTTACTTTAACCCTATATGATATACAAAGCGGAAAACTTATATGATAGTTGGTAAAGAGGTGGCCTTAGTTATTTTAGATAATTTCAGACATCATTTACCCCTGTGTGTTAAACTAAATCGGTATAAGTTTCCTTTTACAGAAGATACATACAAATTGTATATCCTGTTAAAGTTAGGTTATTAATATTTGTGGGTATAATATATTGACCAAGAGAATTGAAACTAAAATAATACTGACTATTCATTGATTTCTTATTTATTTTATTTTATCAATTGCCAGTAGTTTTTTTTAAATTTTAAGTAAGTTATTTTATGTCGCATTTTTATATTAAAAGTTAATATAAAAATAATTATTTTTTAATAATTATTAATTTTAATATAATTTTTTTATTTAATTAATAAAACATTTACTTTTTTTTTGATACAATAAGAAATTCTCAGGTTAACTAAGACCGAGGTTAAAAAGTTTGAATTTTTAATAGAAATATATGTGTCCCAAGTTACCCAAAAATAAAATTAACTTGGGACAAGTATATTTTTTAAAAAAGGTTTAGATAAACTAAATTTAAATTTTTCTTCTTGTTTGAAAATCTTAGCTTAAGCCAAGGACAGAATTTTTGGTTTATAATGCAGTTCTATTATACATTGCAAATTGAATGTCCTCCACGTATGTAAAGAATGAAATTGTCCCAAGTAACCCTGTTTGATGATATAGAAAACGGTCTCGAGTGGAATAAACTCGAAATTTTAACAATTTACAACTGATTTACCAAATTGTCATAACATAGAAGAAAACTTTATCTGTGTATCGTTTTTGTTAATATCAATATTCACTAGTTTGTAATAATGAAACTAACAAAACATATATCTTTACGAATAAATGATTAATTAGATTGTACCTATTTAAGTTATAGAAAAAAACGGGAAAACGCTACGATATGTTAAATTTTGTCTCTATTGTCGTGTTGCATAAAAAATTGATTAATTTAATAGTTCAATAAAATTTAATGGACCAATCATGGGCCACTAAATCATGTTTAAGTGACCATTATTGATTTATTTAATTACTATTGATTTATTAAATTTATAGTGATCATTCCTGCGACTCGACATATGTATTGTAAAAAATCGATAATCTATAAATAAATGATTTATTTATACTGAGAATACCTACCGTCTCCGTAAGTATGTCCTCGAAAAATGATTTTTTTCGATAAATAGTGTGCTATGAAGGTCCTTAGGCTTCCTCTTATCTATGAGTCATATTTCCTATGTATATTTTTGTATAAAACAGGTAGATATACAGATAGTAATATGCTTACCTAGTCTATTTTTTAAATTTTAAACTAATGCATACAAAATATATAATTACCTAAACTAAATCATGTATCCAATATTATATATTCATATTAATATTCAATAGTCATAGTAGATAGGTATTTAAATTACGCATGATACCTATACATAGATATTAATAACATCAATTTACAAATTATAATTTAATTTAACACATTAAGCAAATGAGAAAAAGTAGGTTTTAAATAAATAAATATACTGTATTGTTTAAAATTGAAAACCTATTCTATATAGAAATAAATACATAATAGTATAAAGGTTTTTGTATAATAATATTTTCACTTTCTCTTTATTTTAATCAGATGCTACTTTGGCTTTTTTATGAGCATCAGAGATTTCTATGGAATTAATTCTTAAGTATTTAACACTAACTTTAACATAATTATACACTTAACAGATGTAAAAAGTTGATATTCCAACAAGTAATACTTTGTGTAGGTTAACAGTTGCACCGAACTCGTACTTCGAGTAGTTCTAATGAATTGTATTAAAAATTGGATTGGCGGGTGAGTAAAATAAAAGAGTATATTTCCGAGTCATTATGCTATAATTTTACTAAACACTGGAATGCCATTAAATTAATTATAGGCAATTATTTAAGACCGCTAGGTTGGGTGGGTGGGTCAATCAAAATATTTGAACTGCCAGTTTCGATTTCATTCGGTGCCACTGAGTCAAAAGTATGGATTTTTTTATACATAGTTTGTATAGTTACTCCTACTATATGATTACATTAAACCACATAATTAATCATAAAATGATTATTTATTCTTTATTTATTATTAGGAATAAAAACTTGTAAAAAAAAACATTTAATTTAATTATATTAAGTATCGAATAAACTTTACTAATCATTTTAATAACTGAACCACCATGGTTTATGTGCCATGGCTTATGGAACGTATAAGGTCTTCATTTCTCTTCTTTCGTATATTTCTATATAATGTCATTGTACACTGGGACTGAGACAATGGGCTAAAGCCCAAAAGTGCCCAAAACTATTTCTCAAGATATTTCTTTTCTACATAGGAAGTTTTTTACCGTCCTTTTTATTCGTAACTCAACTCACACGTGTACCTAATATAAATAACTATAAGTGTAAAGTAATATTAAAGCACCACTAAAACACAGCTAGCGATTTTTGAGGTTAAAATAATATGTATGTCGAATAGAGGTACCAAATATTATTGCCTTGTTGCGCCAATATTAGTTAGTGTGGTACTGTTATTGATGCTGTGGCTTCATTTGTTTTCTATAAATATTCTTTTGATCATTTTCCGATGTATGTTATTCTAAACATTTATTTGAAATCCGAGTTATGTAAGTACCTATTTAAAGATTTTCACTTTTTCAAATGTAAATTTATCTATTTGTAAACTAGGTGATTATTTCCTTTGTGTTTGGCAATATATAGCTATAAATGTTATGATTATTTTTCTCCCATAATTTAATTTACTATCAAATGTATTCGTCAAAAAAAAAAAAAAAAATAGTATCTGTCTAATAGAATTCATATAAAATCATAAAAGTATTAAATTTAGCCCCTATACATTGTTATATTTCAAAACTACCCCCTTCTCTGCGATTGTTTAAAAGTATTAACTTTCAATTTGTAGAATCTATTATACAATAATAGCTATTAATACTCATACATACCCACATAAATAGCTGCCGAGTGTAGACTATAATAAGCATTTACCGTTTCAACAAAATGTGTCTAAATATATTGGTATACTATTTAATTAATTGATTTTAATTTTCCTCACTGGTAAAGTATAACAACTAATAAATATAAGAAAATTATAATTAAAAATAAAACAACTAATATAGTATCCAATAATTATCTTAAACAAACTCCCCAAACAATTTTCATAATATTATGCATTCATTTATACACTTTGATTGATATCTGCGATATTCTATATCAGCTTTTTCTAACCTGGGAAGCGTGTATACATTGCTGGGGAGGCGCAAGCAATCATCACGAAGTAAAATTTGTATTTATTACATTATTTTTATTTTACTATAGTTTTTATGTTTTACAAAATGTTGTATAGTTTATTTGTAAAGTTTACAAAAAAAAGTGATTTTTAAAAATCTACAAAGGGGGCGTAGAATAGAAGAGGTTAGGAACCACTGTTCTAGATAATAAATCTATATATTTAATATTTTTGTATACATATATAAATAATTGATAGGTATAAATGTGTCATAATATAAATATATATATTACCATCAATGATATAAATTAGGTAATAACATAAATACTTAGCCAACACCATGAATACCTTACATTAGTAGACGATATCGTCAATGTTTATAGGCATTTATAGACAATAAAGGCAATGCAGTAAAAATCAAATACTTTGTTAAAATATTTACAATTATATTCAGGAAATTGTATAATACTGATAAACAATGTTGATAATTTTGTTTAGTGAAATTTTAAAAATTGGGTTAGAAATTAGCGTATATCTACTTTTTCAACTGTTTTAAGATAAATGGCATATATTACAGAGTCGTTATTATAAGAAATTAGTACTAATTAGATAAATCATTTATACAATGCAGTTTCTAATTCAATATGCAAATCGATTTAACATTTTTATCAATTATACCTGAAAAAGTCCGGAGTTATTGTCATTGTCTAAGAAATATTTCTAAATGCACTATTGCTTGAAATTAATGACATTATCGTTATTTCCTAGTTAATTTATAGTATACTGTAGTGTAATTTGATCGGAAATATCATTATTAACTATAATCATTAACGTTAATTACTTAATTTACGTCTTGACAGTAGCATAGGGTGACCATAATAAGAAAATAAAAAAACGGGACATCTGAAACGTCTACCCCCCCCCCCACACCAAAGAAAAATTCTTCCAAATACATTAATAACACATATACACACAACTGTAGAGAGTAAAAATATAAATCTAAGTCATATCACAAACAATTATTTTCTTATTACTTTATCGTTTTTGAGTAAAAAAGACGTTAATTTATTAGCACTGCTAGAACTAGACACGGCCAATACATGTTTGCGTTTTTGTAAGTGCTGTTTTATATCTGATATCCCACCATGTTCTATTGAGAATACAGATTTGCACTCGGTACACAGAACTTTCCCTATTTCATCAGCATCTCTTAAATTAGGAAACTGCGTTTTTAATTTTAGATTAAAACTACATCGTCTTTTGGGAATCTTAGGTATTATTTTTAAAAATTAGAAAAAATATCGATAGGTACGCACTACGCGTCAATTTCAAAATACAAAATGAGTTTACGGAAAGAAATTCACTGATCGAATGTCAACAGCGAACAGTGTCAACTAATAACTATTAGCGATAAACACGTAATGCCTATAAAAGACGGAAGAACGCGGACAA
>JACXSJ010000032.1:85623-102003 GCA_014851325.1 Pentalonia nigronervosa
TGTGCGTAGTTTGGTCGGTCGGTGCGATAAGACGACGACAACCAAAACAGTCGCGCAGCTGAACATGGTGTCTGTTATTTATAAATTTGGTTTCTAATTTTAAACATATATACGAGTAAAACTGTTTTATATTAATTGTTTCATAAATCGATATTTTTTTCACAAACATAATATAATAATATTGAAATAACGGGATTAATACAGGACCATCTTCTAAAAACGGGATAAAAAGCGTCCCGTTCGAAGTTTGTCGGGACAACGGGACATGATGACCAAAAACGGGACAATCCCGTTTTAAACGGGACGTCTGGTCACCCTACAGTAGCATAAAATAATATAATGTTATAACAGTAGTTTTGAAATTTAGAGTAATTGGTACTTCATGTCAGAAAATTCAAGATCTAAAATACTAAAACAATATATTCAATTTTCAAAACAAATAATTATATTTAATTTTATATAAAACTGATATTTTTTATCATCCATTGTTAACTGAAAAATATACACATCACGTGTATAATTACTGATTTATTATTTATTATTACAAATGTGCTCCTATTTTCAACTGGCTGGCACACACCTGCCATGCAATGTTTTTGCTGGATCTAAAACGCCAAAATAAATTTTTGATTCGGTGGTGATAGTTAATTTCTAACACATTATGTATGTTTGTTTCAAATTAACAAATAGTACACAAAGTTTAATTTTAAAAATGAATTATTGTTTTATATTTTTAATTAGTTTTTATTAATGCGTGTTTTGAATAAATTCTAAGCATATTTTTATACTTTAATACTTTATAGCACTCATGTGCATGCATATTTTTCGAATTTTTAGATCATAAACATCCGCTCTCTACTAATTACAAAAATTATAATAATTATAATATTACATTTTGTATACCATTTGTTGTCAAAAATGAATTCAACCTTCAACTATAGTATTATTACCTAATAGCAATATATGAATATATAATAAAATATCTTTGGACATAAAACTGGTAGACTATTTCATCCACTCAGAATCGTTTTTCGTATGCAATGTTTTATAATTGAATTCAAATTAAACACATCCATTCGTGAGCGCCCATAAGTAAAATTTAAGGTAGGGTGGGGGTAAAATAAAAAAATTCTTAAATATAAGCTAAATAAAGGTTTCATCTTATTTCAACATATCTATAAATTAAAGTCATTTAAGTAATTTAAGTAATTAGCATTTGTATAATATATTGTCATTTAGTTAATTAAAATAAATATCCATATATAGTATTTTATACTTATGGATTTACCACGTCAAACTATATGCAATCATTAATCTTACGTAGGCACCTATGTCGTTAATACGATAACTATCGTATATTTTTATACTCATTTCATTTCTTAATAGCGATTAAGAAAAACCATTTATTTTATGCTACCTAGACAATGAAGTAATATCATGGTATAATATTTATTTAAATTATAAGTTCATATTATTTTCCCGGAATTCATATTAAGTTCATATTAAGTGTCCCATCTTGCCACTCCCCCCCCCCCCATCACACAGACGTACATTAATACAGTGCCTTATTCAACGAGGACTGACGAGTATATTCGAAACTTTCTATACAGCAGAGCGACTTTCCCGGTTTTGAATATCGGATGGTCGACTAATCGCTTATAAAAATAGTTTTTTTTATAGATTATCTTTCATACTTTTGGTTTATATTGCGGAGGGTAATAATAAATAAATAAATATTATATCTTAATACCTAGTATCAAATATGATAGCATTCGTTCACGTTGAAATAAAAAATTTTCAATACAAATTACTAATTAGAAATCTTCATATTAACTATGTAGGCGGGGTTATTATAGTATTACATTATATTGTGTTACTTTTCTTTAGTTTACTAAATATATTATATATTTTTTTATGGAAATGTTGAATTTTTAAAAAAAAAATTCAGGTAACTATCTCGTACATTTTAAAACTATTAAATAGGTAGGTTACAAATTACTAAAACTAAAATAAACGTGAGTTATATATATTTTAGAGTGTCTTATAATAATCGTTATGTAAGACCTTCATAACCATTTATGATTTATGACCCGTAGGAGAGTGGTCATAAAAGTCATAGGACATTATACTCGAAATATGATACAATATGAGAATATAAAATCACATATTATGTTTACCAAAGCTAATGGGTCTCTTAAACTAAGATATTAATATGTTCTATATTGAATGTCTTAAAATCACTGTTCTAAAATCCTAGACTATTTTGTAAATGTTTGAGATTTTGTTTAACTTTGTAAAAAGTTGAACTTAAACGTAAAAAAATGTCTATGCAATTTCAATGTTTTTTAATTGAAATATGAACAAATTATGACATTGTATTCAATTATTAAGCTATTTTTACGAAAAATAAAAACTGTATCATACATGAATCAAAAAGAGTAGAAAATGCCAACATTTTTTAAATAACACAATGAGAGCGAAAATATTTTAAAAAAAATATATCAGATCTAGTAAATTCAAATATGAATATTCAGTAAAAATTTCAAGTCTCTACATTTGTTAATTTTTAATTATTGTAAACTGACAAATTTGTTTTTTTTTTTTAAATTGGTTTCGAGTAAAAATTTCATTAGATTCCATAATTTTGGTATTAGATTCTTAGCGGAACGATGAATGTTTTGATTTTACAATGCTGTGTATGTTTTTTTTTTTTTGTATTTGTCATCACGTTTTAGGGCAATAAAAGTGATCCAATTTTCTTCATCGGCATCTCTGATAAGAAAGTGAATCTAGTTGTTACTGGGGGGGGGGGGGGAGAAGTAAAAATTTTTCAGTAGTTTTTAAACGCGTTGAGAAAAAAAAATTAAGGAAAAACGGGAATTATTTCGCAAACGAAAATTTTTATTTTTGGTGTAACAAAAGAAATAATGATTGTAGATACATCCATTTTTCACAAAATCTTTGTATAAGCAATTTCTATACACAATAAAATTTTCAATATATTTTGACTTTTTTGAGCTATTTATAGTCATAATCAATTTTTAGGTTTTTTTTTATTATTATCAATAAAAAAGTTTTCAATTGATCAAAAAACTTAAAAATTTGATAAAAGGTTTTCAATAACGTGTTGTAAGCGAAAATTAAAAAAAAAAGTTGAAAGAAGTCTCTGATAGTTTTTTATAAACGTCTAAAGTTAAAATTTCGACAAAATAGGTAAAAATCAAGAAAGTTTGTAGTTTTTTTTAATTTAGAAATTCATAAAAAAATTTCTATTTGAATCTAAAATTTGAAAACACAAGATTCTCTATAAGTTTTTCTACCATTCTAAAAAGAAAATTTACCGGAATGTTAAAGTAATTTTTATGAGCATTTGAAATTAGACATTAGATATTCACCCGTTTTTTCTCCAAGAACGATTTTCTTATTTTGGCATAATTCAAAAAGAAATAACCATAGACATTTGAAAATTTCACCAAATGTTTAAATTATCATTTTCTATACACCAAAAAAAAATTAAAAATATTTTAAGATAATTGTAGGCCTAAGAAATTTTTTTTCTTTAAATATCGATAAAAATATTTTGTTGGGTCAAATTTCTTGAAAATTTATTACATAATTTCTCATAGGTTGTTAAAATAGCAATATGAAAATAATAAAAAACATAGGCACAATTTTTTTTTTATGAACATTTAAATTTCAAATTTTGACCAAAATTCATCATCGAACATTTATAAATCATTTTATAGTTAAAAATTTATAAAATATTCAGTTTTTATAACTAAGGTTTGAAAACTTAAAACAATGTTTTTCATAAATAGTTTATAGTGTAACCAAAAAATAAAAAAATATGTATAAAAAAATAATTTTTTATAGACATTTTAAGTTCAAATTTAGACAAAATTAGATACTTAAATGAAGATTAACTATGTTATTTATTTCGTTGTAATTTAAAAATATTTTTCGTGGATGCTTGAAAGTATATTATTATATTTTATATACTCAATTAAGTTTTCTAATGCAAGTTTTCTGCAAAAATAATTAAACCTACCGTACTATTAATAGAAAAATTAATTATTTTAATAGTAATATTATCCTAAAATACACTTAATTATGCAGGCTGACAGACCGCTTTCGCTCAAAATTGTTTTTCGTATTCAATGATTTTATATCATTGAATTCAAATTTATCAAATTCATAACATTAACACTTCTCGACACCCACTGTACAGCAGAGTGGTACACACTTACCGATCTTTTTGTTTTTCCCTATGATTTTGAAAAATACTCAGATTTTTTTTCATTAAGTATCGGCTCAGTGTAATTCATAACCAGAAACCACCTTTTAAGTTAAAAATCGAAGCATTTTTGTAGCTCCAAAAGTTAACAACAGACACAAATAAACACTCATTGTAAAAAAATTCATTCATCAGAGTCTGAAATAACAGTCTAAAATGTATTTTTTTTATCGTAACATTGTATATTTGTATAATATGTAATAAATATAAGTAAGACGGAGATAATACATGGTGTATAACTGAAAGATTTTTGAAAAAGTATTAAAATAAATAATAATATAGTAAATGCACTAGGTATGCATATAGCATAATGTGCACACAACATAATATTATTATAATGCACAACGTTACAACTATATCATCTGGGTGATCATCTCGAAAACACGTCTACATGAGCATACATAAACCAATTTTACCCGAGGTCCTGAAATACGACCATATTAAAATATTTTCCTAAATAATTATCTATACTTTCTAATTCTTAAATTTTATTATTTATCAGCTCATATTATATTAAGCAGCCATACAAGGCGTAGGTATTATATATACTACCATAATTTAGTAACACTGATTCTAATTTATAAATATAGTATCTATATATATACTCAATAAAGAAACTTGAATACAGCCATGTAAGGTGAATGGTGATTTGAAAACACTATGCGGCGTACGAGTGTAAACCTATGACGATTATGATAATATATCGTGTTCTGACACGTCGTGAAATAAGAATATAAACGATTAATATAAGTTTAATTTTAAATTGAGTTCAATATTATAGGAGATTTTCTCAGTGCGTGCTCTGAGGGTTATGAGTTCAATTTCAAAAAAGTGGAAAAGTCGTTTACAATAAAACTTCATCGCAAATTCAAATACTTATATGGTCTTAAAAGTTCTATCCGATTATACTAGGATAGTCGGTATGATATTGGCACAAGAGTATAATTTTGGTAGAGACCCAGACGGGATCGAATTCCCATGAGTCGTTGGCGTCTTTTTGTAGAAAAAACCTTTCGATTTTTTACCCTCTCCTCGGTGTTACGTAAACACGCGCAATGCGTAGTCATCGACTGTTGATGATCACGACGACTATCGGGTCGTTGCGTAAGCGGTGCAGTACGACAAACTGCAGTGTGCAACTACACGGAATACTATGTCATATGCACACGACCACACTGCCCCCCATAAACATTATTAAAATAATAATAATGTCGTTCGGTTCGCGGCGGCGGCGGCGGCGGCGGCGGCGCGACGACGTAAAACGTATTCCAGGCGGTTTCGGTCGTCGAAAGACACGGCGGCGACGGGCACCGCGACCGCCGACAGAAAATTTACCACATTGTCACTGGGCCTACGTACCTACTCGCTTACTAAAATAATAATATTTAATAAAATAAGTCGTACCAGCGGGCCAACAGCTGCGGCGGCGGCACTCGACGGCAATCGGTTGCACGGAGCCGTGAGGCGGTATAAGAGCGGTTCAACAACATTCCCTCCACGGCGGCCGCGTAAACGCGATAAACGCGTCGTCCGCCCGCCCGCCCGCCCGCCCGTCACATCAACACAACTCGGTCTCGTGCGGTCGCGCGTCCCACCAGTTCGCCAACAGCGAGTGTTGTCCGCGCGCCGTCGCCGTGTCGTCTTCTTCTTGTTCGCACCGTCCACCCGGTCTTTTGGCGCGCAGTCGTGTTGTACTTTTCATGTGCGTTTCGTAACGGGCGTTATCACACGGCGTGTGTTATAACAATAATATTATTATTGTTGTACGGTTGACATGTTTTGATCCACGTGAGTATTACACATCATTTGAATATCGTGTGTTGTTTTTGTTCCATATTTTAATATCGTCATCATCATCGTTGCGGGTGAGTTCGTGAATAAAAATGCCCAATGCGCGGGGCTGGAAGTAGGCCCCTTGTATTGACTGAAAGTCACTTTTGTGAAATTGAGTCACTTCTCGTCCCTTGTTTAGGAAATATTATGGTCACTTGGACTTGAGCAGCGTTAACCCACAGTCTTACACACAGCACATTACATGTGTTCATTTTTTTTTTTGATAAGAGGTAATATTCCATAAAAGTTTAAAAGGACACTTTTTATGATTACGATAAGTCGCTAGGTCACTGTTGTTTAGGTGAAAGCCACTACTTCCAGCCCTGAAATATGGATATGCCATGGCCTCATCAACTACACTAATTTGGGAAAACAGAAAGAATATTACAATATATTACCATCTACGCTCTAGGTGGGTTTCTCTTTCTAGTATGGGGTTGGTATATTTTCATTGTGCAAAAATTCTCTACTGATAATTTCGAATAGACTATCTATAACTTTATTAGATATTGGTAGGTCACAGAATGTGAATCAAAAGGGAATGATTGAGAAGAAAAAATAAAATTCGTGACAATAATAATTAAATAAATATTCGAGTGTAGTCTGCACCAGAAAAAATCTTTGGCTATGCGGCCCGTCTAAAATATTAAAATTTTCGAACCCGTTTATTGTAATATTATAGTTGATAATAATATATTGTATATTAGTATTATACGATATAGTATAATATAACATCATTATGCGTCGTTTCTTAGCAAATTTCTCTGCTGCCTGCAGGTTTTTGTAACCCGAATAATATTACAATATTGTTATTATGATGACACCGCGTACCAACTTAAATTCACGTCACTCGTCAAATAAACTGAAAATATTCTCTGAATTGTCAAAAAAAAAAAAAATACCAATAATATTGGAATAATGATAGTAATAATTGCCGCTAGGTACTTACATTTAAGATAGTACGTACTAATTATAGAGTATAAATAATACACGTAAAATGTACGTTTTAAATTATTGCCGTATCTGCCTATCTAGTATCTCGTATTATATTATATAGTGCACTTGTATATTCTTTAACCTCAGAACGTGTTCATTGATCATTCCTATTTCGGTAATAACAATGCAAATAAAGTACTAGGTTAATTTGTTATTGTATCCAATAACAGGTGTTTAAAATAAATGTACCTGATAAAATTGATCCATGTTTATTTGTACAGTATATAGTAGTATAGATATATTGCTTACTGCTTATACAAACATACAATAAGAAACTGTTGTTAATAATATTAAGGCACCTCCTTATTTTCATTTCAATGTTACATTTGAATTTTTGAAACGTTTGGGTTCAAACGAAGTGGTTCTCAAATTCCTAACTACCTGTAGTTATTCCTCTCTGGAATGATAGAAAAAAAGAGGGTGATACTGCGTCGCTGCAACATAATATGTCACAGCGGGGTGGTCTGTAGATCTGTACAAGGGATCGGTTGCTTCGCTTTGTGTAGTCTCTAGAATTCTGATGCACACCGGCTACTTAAACAAACTAACAAATATATCGATTTTATAATAAAAAATATTTATTACTTACGCAGTTTTTATTTACAACGGCAGGTGATTCAAAAATTATTTTTCGCACATTTTATTGTTGTCATTATCATGTTTTTATTGGTATGAAGTTTGATTAACGAATGATGTTTGACTTATCAGTTTTTGTGGTCTTTATGTACATTAGATTGACCCTCGTGATCAAACGTACAACACACAAACTTTGTGTTTAGCAGAACCAATGTTGTGTTGTTTGCTTTAATATAACTGTGAATTGATTTAATATCGAAAAGTAAAAGTAAAAACATTTTCATAAAATATAACAATTTCAAAATGCTCATAACTTGCTTAAAAATATAAAATATCGTAAAAAATCAGCATTCAAACACAGATAGCAAATAATATTAATTAAATTAATAAATTAAAAAAAAAAATTAATAATTTTAATATTAATATATTAATAAGTAAATTCATTGTTATATTAAAGCCAGCAATACAAAATTGGTTCAGCACTTCAGCTGAACATAAATTCGTTGTTGATAATTTTTTAACGCACCTCGTTCCTCATATAAAATGTGTTCAGTGTTTGATTCCAATCTATTACCTATGTGGATATGCATATTTTAAAATTAATATATTGATATGAATTATGATTTTTGAACGTAACAAAATTCTGCTATGATAGGTCATAAATCAAACAATAAAATATTCAATACCTAAAATTTGTGAAATAATATATAATTAAATCATTAATTATGTGTAGCTAGGTAGGTATTCAAATTATAGTCTATTAGTTTGGTTATTTTTATATGATTATCACTATTACCTACGTGTTTTAAAAACTTTGTATAAATAATAAAATATGAAATCATGGAAATACCTTTATTATTTATGATCAATCATCCATCTTAAATAAAATAAATTTTATTTCATTAGTTGTTATATAATAACTAATAACAATCATTGAAAATAGATACCTGTTAGAAGACATTTCAATGATGAAGTAATACAATACGAATTTTACTAACATGTTATTGATTTCTTTTTTGTTTGACTAGTAAAGTATATATCAATATAAAATAATAATTTAATTAGAATATAATATTTATATATATTATTACATATTTCAATTTCTTGTCACAACATCTTAGAGTTCAAAGATGTACTTAATAAATTGACAAGTACATAAGTATCATATTTTAGTGAAATAAACAGTATTAAAATTATAATTGTTTGTTTATTGCTTCAAATAATATTGTATGTACGCAATTCTTTCATATCTACCTAGTGCGAAATTAAAAATAAAATTAGGAACTCATTTTGCTGCATAGTAGGGTTTATATTTTGTAATTGAGTAGATGGAAGTGTTGAATTTGAATTCAATAATAAATCTAGGGATAAATTGTAGTTATACAAAAAACGATTAACACTTAAATAAATTTTTTTTTTATTAGTAATACCGTAGGTTGAATTTGAACTTAATTTTTAATTTTAACAAAATCATCGCATACCTATATTATTTTATTATGTTATTAATAATTATAATATTACAATATCATATAATATTGTGATTAACTTTTATAAGTCAATACTTACGTGTAAATAACTTAAAATTTATCTAAATAATTTAACAATTCCATTTTGTATATTATAGAAAATAATAGTTTACGCAATAGCGAAACGTTTCAAGTCTACGAATAATATTTTATGTTAACAATATCAAAACAACAAAAATCGTTATTTTGTGTTTAAATATTAAATTTTAATCCAATTCAGCTTGATAAAAAAAAAAATTGTGCGTATGTATTTTTTAATTGTTTTGAGTATAAAGTATAACTTAAGAGGGACTTTGTATTACATTTTCAAGCTTTTTGACAAGAAAATGTTATCAAGAAATATACAATATATAAGCACAATATATGAGGTGAAAAAAAATAAATATTATTGGGATTGAGTAATTAAGGAATAAAGATCCATCCATTAGTGAAATTTAGTTTGGGATTGATACGTTAAAGAATTGAGTTAGAAAAATAAAACTATTTTATTTTTAGTCTATGACGAGGATTTCCAGAAACTGAGAGGAAACCGTAATTCATTAATTAATGGATTTTGGTGGTTTTCTAATATAATTAGAAAATGATTTTAAAACATTGCTACTTTTTCCTCTATTGTTTTTATGGTCTTCGTAAAAGGTCAAAATAGAAACAAAGGGCGGAACATTTGTAATATTACGAAATGTGGTATTTTGGAATGCTTGAATTTTGTTTAAATTGTATTTCTTAGCCGATCCCCAAAGTTAAATCTCATACATCCCACATATTAAGCCTGCATTAGTTGATTACTAAAAATAAATTCTAAAGTATTAATTTACTTTTAACACATTGGGTAATGTGTGTAATGTGTGTAATGTGTGTAATGTTGATGTGATGTAATATTATTATTTTAAATATTAATACTAAGGTTGGGTACCTGATACATATACATATTATATTATATATTAAATATTTGTATGCACTTACACACCTACTAGAATTCTAAGGTTCTAAACTTCTAACTTTAATTTAGAATTTAAATTATACATTTCATAAAATATAATCGATTTATTTACTTCACATATTGTACATTTGGAAACCTAAGCGCTTTAATATAATTTCAATATTTTCATCGTTATATAATTAGATGAACTTATTTAATATTTAATATAGGAAATTTAAGAGTGATTAGTATGTGAATAGTGAATACATATTATTTGATAACTGATAAGTATTTATCATCGTCTATACTCTTACGCTATAAAATATTACGAACAACAACTTTGTATTTCCTATTATAAATTTATAATCAAATCAACCGAATCAAAACAGTCAGAATTTATATGATTTGTAGTATTTTCTTTATCGTATTATTTTGTATTAACTTTGACTGTGTAAAATAATATATTATAAATATTTATATCTACAAAATTGGTGTAAATTACAAAAGTACTGAAAAGAGTGATGATATACTGTATGTCTGTATGCTTGTACCTTGTGTAGTAGTCGTGTTTACTAAAACAAACTGTTAACAGATTTTCACTTAAAATATAGATGTTTAAATGTTTTAGTTTTAGTTTTGAACAACTGTAATTAAAGACTATAACATTTAACATTCATTAAAATCAGCTATTTTGGTTATTAATGATAATTTAAATTTAGAATAATCGATATATTATCATAAATTGTAAAGTTTTTACATTTTATTATTATCATAGAATATTATTATCAGTGAACTCAAGTTAATTATATGTAGGTCAAATTGATAACAAATAACAATCTGTTATGAAAATTTCTTTTAAACATGAACGAGAACAAAATTGTATTAATATTTGTAGAATAATTAAAAAATAACTTGTGTAGGTAATCATATTATAATATTATTGTTTCGACTGTAGTCATAAAATAATGATAAATAGTTGTTGTTTAGGTCATCAATAGCATGTATAGTTTGTAGTTATCCGTGTTTATGGATTGTAAAATAATAAAATTAATAGTCTTAATACACATATTATATTATTAAACCTATACTTAAGTATGTTGTGGTAAAAGTGTACTGTGCTGTATTATTATTATTATTATCATTATACGATTAAAGATTCTTTTTTTCCCCTTTTTCGTATTATAATTTATAATTTATTTATAATATCAATAAACATACGAAACTGTCAAATCAACATAAACACATAATATAATATGTGTTTATGTTGTATGTACCACTGAGGTGGCGGTCTTTCATATTTCGATATCGGTATCCGCGATATTTGTTTATTACTGGTGTAATTACCCACACATTTCGGCAAAACTCGAATTAGTGCTGTGCAAAAAAAAAAACTAACTACTACCTTGTATTTAACAGTTTATCGAAAATATCACCAGTCTTGTAGTGTACCATATTATTATATGGGTGAATGTATCAATAAATTATTTTTAGGTGCCCTGTAACGTTATATTAAAATATCAGCTTAGTAAGCAGTTTTGGGATGTGAGTGATTAGAAAATAATTAATACTTATTACTGACATATAATTAGTAATACAATATTAGTAATTACATAAATACGCAAATGTTAAAAATAATAATAATTAAAAAAAACACAAAATTCCTAATTCCAACTATTTTTCATTTTAAGATATTTAAATTTCTTCTTATTAATCATTCCAAATAATATGTTTTATTTAAACATTTAAAATATAAAATGTTAAACTTATTCAAATGTTTGTTATACAGAAAAGTGTTGATATTATTGAAATCGAATGTACCTATTATGTACAGCTAATGCCTTACTACGTATGTTTAATGATAGTATCATGTATATTTGTTGAAAAATGATATACAGTAAACGCCGCTTACAAGACTCACTTCTGGACCAGCAAAAAGTGAGTCTTATAACCAGTTGAATCTTATAGGCGAAGTGGGAAAAAAACAAACAAAAGTTTTAATTAATTATTAACTTTATTTTGCTAGGTAACTACTTTTTTCTATTACATATTAGACAGTATTACAAATTATTAAATAATTATAAATACATAGTAGATATTATATACATATTATTAATTAAATACATATATACATACATAATATTAATTAAATACATACATACAAGTACATATTAATTTCCATAGATTTTAAACGTTTATAAATTTGATATGCGATAAAATTTGTTGCATACATAGTATATGATTATAGTTATTGTCTAATATAATTAGAAACCAGTAATAAGTAATAACCAACACTTAAGTTTATTTTCTATGATTTTCCTTTCAAAATTTGAGTCTTATACCGAATTTTTCTTTATGAATTTGGATACGTCTAAGCGATCCAGGCGATTTTGAGTCTAATAGGCGACTGAACCTTATCCGTGAATCTTGTAAGCGGTATCTACTATATAACGAAAATGTGTTGTATGTGTACTGTTGTTTGTTTGAATACTAAGAAAAATGAAAAGATAACAATCTGTACCTGAGTGTAAAAATATTATAGACGTATAATGTTCAAATAACTTTACTAATCAATAAAAAAAAAATCGTAATTTAGATAACAAGTGCAACTGGCTTTTTCATAATGTTTTTTTTTTTAATTTATTTTATTGAAATTAAACGGTGCTTGGCTTTGTCAAATAACAACCTAAAAGTATTATAAATTAACAAATGAAAAAAAAATCGTGTCCTTTGTATGAAAAACAATTATATTATAAGATTTGGTAAATGTAATAAAAACACGTATTATTATAAACAATGATGTATAAGCATTGCGTGAAAAATTATATTTCTTATATCAGAATAATTATGGTGTTAATTTGTGTTACACACTTTTTATTTATTGTATGTAAACATTTATTAATTTTGTCTTGATTCTTAATTTTCTAAAATGTATTCACTCCCACTTAGGATTTTCCCATACGCAATATAACCTTGGATATTGGTAGAAGGTTGAGTAGCTAAATTGGCATATGATGTTCGCATAGTTTTTTTTATTGTCTATATTTTAATTAAGTAAATATAAATTTTTTCCATAAGTTTCTTATAATAAACATATTCTAACCTTGTTGTATAACAACCTGTTTTCAACATTTTTTATTCCATTAATGTCGTGTTATGTACATACTGTTCATTTACATGAGTATAATTTTAATTACTTTTTTTATGTGATACAAACCGCAGGCTACAAAATTCATCAAATTTGGTCTTAAAAGATTTAAAATATTTATAGATTTTAGCAATTTGTATTTAGTATTTATACCATTAACAACTTTAAATATATTGACTACATATAGGTAATTAAGAAAAACAATAACAAAATATTACATTATGTTTTCATTTTTAAAAATATAAATCAACTTAAACATTGATAAATTTATTAATCACTGAAAACTTAGTTGATGCAAATCATAGCATTTGAAAAATTATTCTGAGGAGGTTCCAAATAAAACAGGTTTAGTAACTTTTTGACAATTGTCTGTAGTTTTTTCTTATACAGAGAGATATTACCTACTGAGTGCATATCATTTAACTGTTTAACTGCTTGGAAACACACTCCTAATCAATAAATTGTCAATAAAAAAAAATATACCATTGTTATAAACATAAGCCGTTTTTAAAAACTTAAAATTAATAAATTCCGCTGTAATTAAACAGTGCTCACTTAGTCAAACTATAAAAATTTCATAACTTTGTTTAAATTAGTAAAATTACAACTAAATATTCTTGGACACTTGACCGTCGATCATGTAAAAATATTAACAAACGCATTGGTTGATTGGATCAACTTATATACTTAATCTTAATAATATACCAAAATAGTATAAATTTCATTAAGTACCTATATTTTAATAATTCTAATTTTTTTTGTATAGTTTGAATAAGATAAAATAAATATTTAAAGCCAATAAAAAAAAAAATTTGATGTAGATACATGATAATTTTATGAATTTATTTTCGTTTTAATGGTTGTTGAGAATATGATAACTTCAAGTAGCGAATATAATTATTAGAAAATATATTAATATTTAATCTTAATGATTCCAATATTCATCACTAATAATTGTGTGTTAATAAGCTAAAAAACACATTAAATTTAATTAAATTCATTAAAATTAAAAGTAGTTTTAACAAATTGTATTATATATATTATATAATGTAGTTATAGATGTTTTGCATTGAAGATATTTTTAGGATTCAATATGAAATGTATATAGTGGGTATAATAATACGAAAAATCTAAAACATATCATATTTGACTCTGCGCCAAACAAGTAACAATATTTAAAATTATTATTGGATGATTATGGAATTATAAAAATATATAAATCACGATGACTAATTGCTTAAATTCTTCCGTGTTTTTATTTTATATTTATATTTTGTAATTATGTAAATTTCAAATAATGAAAAACACTAAAATGTATATTGTATATAAATTAATTTCTTAACCGTGGTTTTAAATAATATTACATAACCCGTGTCTATGAAGTTATTTTTCTGTCATATACATTCTAATTGTTTATAAACTACAATATTATTGTTGGCAAAGTACTGACATTAGGTAATCTTATGAATTCCTTGTTATTCTAATTCTATAAATAATGCCAAACCATATAGTAAGGTAAATCATCGTTGAAATTTAAAATACTAAAAACCAAAACTAAAAAATAATAATTTATTTTTCAAAGTTAATTATTAGAGTTTATCAAACATTTATAAATCGTAGTAGACATGTTGGAAATTCAGATGCAGTTTCAGAATATTTATTAGGGGGGGGGGAAGAAATTTAATAAATTGTGATTACTATGGATTGAATAATATATAATCTGTGTTTTGGTACACATTAAATTCAGAGTTTCAAGTAATAATTTAAAATGGGTAGTATATAGAAAAGGCAATTAAAAAACTCAATCTTTATATATGTAATCATGTAACTAAATTAATAATTGTATATACAACTGAAAAATATAATGTTCATTATGTAAGTTTATATTAGTAGGAGGTATCAAGAACAAATAAAATGAAAACTACCACGCAATCTGTTTTCTAAAGTTCCATCCGTTGTAGCAAATAGTTGTTTAGATAAGTGATCATTGATTACAATTTGTGAACACTGAACGTCAATCATGGTTGCAAGAGCATACCTAGAGGGGATTTGGGTATCGTATGCCCCCCTCATGACTTTTTCAACTGGCAAATCATATTCGTGTACTTATTTAACTATAAATACTATTATTTAATATTACTACTAGTCACTAGGTATATTTTATAGAAATAATACAAAAAAAAAAAAAAAACCGAATCCCCTATACTAGTTTTATATAACTAAGATAATATTAGATATTACTTCGTAATAAAAACACTAATCATTCATCAATAATTACTATTGCACAAATCTATTAAAAAATATTATATTATTATATTGTGTTGTGGTACCAAAATAAACCACTAAGCTTTCGAACATTCTTTTATCGTGGAGCTACGATGCAAATCAGCAATGCGCCAACGCCAAATAAAATGTATAATGTATAATTTAATATGAAAATTAATTAACTATACATGTAATTATTTAAGTATACATATAATTATTTATTTTACAGGTCTTAATGGTTGTTTTGAGAGGGGCTTATGATATAAATCAAATTATTTTATTTTATTATTTTTTTTTTTTTTGGGAGGGAAGGAGGTATTAGCTTGTAGGTAAAATGTAGAAATATTTCATCTCCTTTACAAATATGACCAAATTTCGCCACTGCGCAGTTACTTTATCAATCAGTGTAATAAAAAGAAAATCGAATTATATAAAGTACCTAATTAGTCTGTAAAAGTGCGAAGTGTAAATAAAATAATTCAAAAAATCATAAACCAAGTCATACAATACAGTCACAGTATAGTACAGTACATAATTTTGTTTTATCCATTTATTGTAGTTTGACATATAAATGCAGTACCTAAAATCCTAATATTAAGTTTTTGTTACTGGACTTACGTCAAATTATTGACGTAGGACGTAACCCGACAATTACACAGCTCCATCAACTTCCACCAGTGTGAATCAATTTTTGCTCAAATGGGCCCCTCATAAATATATGTAAATTAGAAATAAAAGTATTAAAAATATTTAAAGTGATTTTAAAAGACATCATACTTTACTTTTTATGATAAGTTTTCTCAGTTCGTAAGGATAATGTATTTTT
>JACXSJ010000032.1:102103-123032 GCA_014851325.1 Pentalonia nigronervosa
CATTTTTATTTTATACCTAAAATGTCCAGTTTAAAATTTAAATTTGTAATAGACTAACGGAAGCGTTTACTCAATATTTAATACATGTAAAGTATATTATATATATATATATGCGCGCACACGCGCGCGCGCGCGCGCGCGCACACACACACACACACACACACACACACACACACACACACACACACACACACACACACACACACACACACACAAAATATCTAAACTAGACTTTAGTTGAAGTACCTATATTCCCCCATATAAAACGCACTTTATAATCGAGGGACCTATTAGAACATTTTATTATTTAATTGTTTTATTTAAAACAAGACCCCACTTAAAAAAAAAAAACATTTTTCTTCTTAAATGCTTAAGTTGTTTTTATATCATAGTAAACAGCAATAAAGTCTAAATAGTCTTACAATTGACTTACAAATCTAGGATTTTCAGTAATTTGGCCATTTTAGGCTATAATATTATTATCTCGATATACAATTTTTGTTTTTAGATCTAATCAACCTAATTTTATTTAGATCTCGTGATATTTGTATTGAAATCCACCAATTGGACTGTCTTTATCATTTCTGAACTACTTGTCTCTAGATATAACTCAATTGAGTTGGAGAATTTGTCTATTGTACGTAATTATGAGTTGACTGTATTTAGTCATTAGAAAAACTTATTCTTGCCCAAATCGTGTTTCTTCTTGTATCAATAATATTATATTCTTCAAGTTAACAATATATCTCCAATAACTTTTGTTTTATTAATAAATGCAATGGAGTGATTCTAAATAGCCTTATAGCTGTATTACGTTTTATAGATACTGTATAGCTTTTTAGCCTTTACAGATGACTTGAAATAATTCCTTGACAGAAAATTCTTACAGAATAAACAAATTGTAGTATTTAATTAAATTAATTATTTGAACATATCTAGATACTATAGTAAACAGGTTTTTAATCTGGACCATTAAAGTTGTAGTTTACTATTTGGTAATTATGATAAAACTACGATTTGTGATATGAATCTAAAAAAATGTATTATGTACTCTCTGCAGTATCGTCGCTGTTCACAATTCATTCATTCTTTGTATTGAATTTAGTTCTATAATCTATTGATGTGTGAAATGTTAAGTTGTTTAAAATTTTAACACAAGTATATATAAGTATACTTAATGTAAAAATTGCGTTATTTATCATTATTTATATAATGTAGGTTAAGTCTAAAAAAAAGTATATAGCAAATAAAATAACAAAAAATCGAATATTCGACATATTTGACATATAGTACACACACGAAAACCTGTTCAAACATAATAGGTACATCGGTATTATAAAATCATGTTCATGAAAATGGCTTCTAAGTTTTTAATTTGTTTTCAATAATACAGTCATAAACTGCATGTTTAGGTAATGTGTTAAGTATTGGGTTAGCACATAAAAGTTTTAAATTTTTAAATTATTAACTTGTATGTTTTATAACGTTATGTTTTTATTTAATTTACTTTTTGTATATACTAAAATAGAATTTGCATATGAAATCAATTAAATATTTTTAATTAATAATTAGTATATCTGTTAATGTGTATATTGTATATAAATATTTTAATATTTACCAAGCTCATATTATTTTCTGAAATAATGTATGAGATGTAGGAATTGTTGTTTAATTTTATCAGAAATTTTTTGTTTCTAAAAAAAATAAGTTTTATTTTTATTCAACTGCACTTAAATGAAATTTATCTTAATACATTTTTTTTCTATAAGTGTGCAATAAGTATCAAACTTGTTTTTGGAAGAAATTGAATATGTGATGTCTTTGCTAAAAATTCAATTCAAAAATGACAACGATGCAAATTTAGAAGAAAAAAAATGTCGGGATGACCATGAAAAATTATACGATTGTTATCGCAGACCAAACGCACGCTCGTCAGACGAAAATAATGACATCGAGAATGACATCCGTGATTTTCATCTGAGAGGTATACTTAAAAATATGTTGGCATGAATTAATACGTTCATATTTTTAAAATATATGCTGAAATCGTTAAATGTCTATAGGTAGTATCTGGTTTATTAGACACCTACTATTTATATATATATAAGTTTAATAAAATAAATGCCTAGCTATTTATTTAATATCTCCTAGTAGACATATTAATTTTATGTAAAACGAGTTTCATATCATATGAATTATGTTTATAGTTCCTTGGAATATATGATTGATTTATTTTGATTTAGGTATTATGTATATATATAACGATGACCATAACTGGGATTCTATAAATTATAGGACTATCAATTTGACAAAATATATATCTGTTCAGAATTGTGGTTTTTGAAACTGTGACCAAATCTGTAATTGATTATAATTTGTAACACCATCAATTATTAACTTTAGTTGGTCCACAGCCTGTTGCTATAGGTTATAAATCAGAATATAATACTGTAGAGAAGTCGAACTATATTGATTTCTATTTAAATTGTAAATATTTTACTATCTATATTATGTCTGTATATAGAAATATTTTTTTTTGTTTATAGATCATAAATTTATATATATAATACTTTATACCGTATATAAATAATATTATAATATTATAATGATGCTGTTTATTCCTTGTATCACTAGTCAATAGTATATATTTGTGCTCCATATCTTTGATTTTCTTATAAAAAAATTTAATGCCCATATAATATACTTAATACTTAAATTTAACATTGAATTATTCGATTATGCAATCAAAATTATGATTAGGTACTTAAAATTAAAGTTAATTTTTTTTTTAATAATATTGATTATATAATATTAGCGATGAATATATTATTAATAGTATAGTTGTAATTTTCTATTAATTAATTTGATATTTTTGATACAATTTACCTGTTTGCAGTATATTCATGAAATTCCAAATGTAAATACAAATGTAAAATATTATTTTAGATCTTTATCAATCACAATAATTAAGTTAAGTACCATATTGTGCTTAAATTTTAACTGTTAGCTATATAAGCAGTATATAAATCAACTTATCTTTATATATTTCAAAATAACTTATGGCCATTGATACATTTTACTTTAATACCTATATAATGTTTGCCATAAATATATTTAAATTACTTTTACCTCAATTGTATAAGTTCATGACAATAACATTCAAACTACTTAATATTTGTGAAAAATTATTACTGCGTTGAAAAGCTTGTACAATATTAATTTTATTCGTATCATAAATAAGCTGAGATTGTGTAGTAAACAATAATTTGTATTTATATTAACATTCTAAAGTGGTTATTCCCATAAGCTTATTCAAAAAGTTATGTAAGTTTACGTTTTGTTAGGTGGTGGGTAGAGCCGTAGAGGTATATATATGTTCGACGACAAAGTCGGCGAGGCACTTTATAATATTATATTTTACTGTTATATATAGTCGTTTTCATAAAGCTGCTTGTATGCAAATTCATATTATGTGTCATATTACGTAACACAATCGGAGTGTAAATGATAATTATAAAAGAAAAAGCGGTGTATCGTACGATCACGTATAAGTAACTTCAAAGTTTGTACCACGTGGCTAAATAATTAAACGTCCTACGCTATTTTATACTGGCGTATGTCTATAATAGTCTATTTATTTTAGACTATGCGAAAACAAGCACATGTTTGTCAACGTGAGCCCTTATTCAATTTCACGTCACGTGTCGATCTGGTCCACCCAGCTACCCAGCGGCGATTGCCGGGGGCCCATTGCCAAATAGAAAATGTATGATTAAATCATTTAGAGCCGTGAGTGGGACTTTTAAAATTATTTTTGAATTCGTCACAACATCTGGTTTATTCAACACATATTGTGCATATAATTCAAGTACGAATAAGATCGTAGGTACTTTGTGCACACAAGTTAAGTGAGAACGAGTATTTTAAAAACTTAACTTCGATATCTGATAAGCTATCAATATATAGATCCTTTATTTTGTTGTTTTTTGTAGATGCTAACATTCAATTTACAAACAAAGATGAAATTGATATATTATGTTAAGATGTTCCACTTTTCAGTAATAAATTAAAAAAATCTACTGTTTTTATAATAATTTAAAATTTATTTAACTTATGTTATTTATGTTTATTGAATTCTTTTTCTATTTTATATGTGTACAAATTGTAAAAATAGTATATAAAACTTGTTGATTATAATTTTTATTTTTAAATAATTATAATTACAAATAATTTTAAAGTGATAAATTATTTTTTAATTAAAAATAAAAATATTTTATTACAATTAAAGAGCAGTTAAATTGTTTTAAAAATTTGTATGGGGAGTCAGAACCCGTTAAAAATGACTGTTCCAGGGGCCAAATCATGAGCTAAACTGACACTGCTCATGTGTATAGCCATGGCTCCAGATTTTACAGTTTTTACGAATTATGTTTAATCCATACAATTTACAAAAACGGTTTTAATTCTGCCTGCTGATGAATAAATAACTATAAGAATATTTTCGAGAATTGTTGATTGAAAAAAAAATTAAATCGATGACGAGTGTTATATGAAGAGATTGAAAACAATTGCACTCAGTTTTTTTAACAACCATGGAAGGGTTTTAAAAATGTTAAATGTGTGTTATACATGTATATAATACACATATTACATAGTATTATATACATAGTACATATATACTATGTATATAATTACACACCTACGTTATTGAAAACACCACTTTAAAAATAATTTCTTATTAATTTGACGCTGGAATATTTATGTAATCTATTTGAGATTCACGATTGTTGCAAATTTTATTAACGCGTGTAAATTAATCTTTTCTTGTTACATATTTGCTTTTTGCAACATTTGTTAATTTAATTATTTTAATTTCAGATACCATAATGCCGGAGAAGTTGTTCAAAGTAATCATAATTGGAGACCCTACTGTGGGTAAGACTGCGTTTGTCAAACGATATGTACAAAAATCATACAGCAGAGAGTACAAGGGTACTGTTGGTGTTGATTTCGCATTAAAAATTATCAAAGTTTCCGAAACGGAAACTATTAAATTACAACTATGGGATATAGCAGGTTTGTTGTTCGGTGTTATATAATGTTTAATAATAGCATTAACACTGTACAGTTTAAATAATATAGTATTGATGTATTTGAAGATGACTTTATTTATATAATATTTACTGTGTTATAAGTTAATACAGTTACATAACTATAGTTACAGAGAATCATATAAGGTACAAATTAAAATAACTTACGGACAAAAATAGAAAATGGAAGTGGCAAATACAATTATTGTATTATTATGTAACTTTTGATTGTTCATTCCTTGAAAATATCTTTAACATTATATATATAGCGTAACTTTAATTACTTACTATAAGTAATAAACTTACATCATGTGATTTGGAGTAATTTTTATAGTAAAATATTTATACTTGTCATTGCAATAGAGAGCGAAACTGCTGTATTTTTAAAAATTTTCCAAAAATGATCAATGTAATTTTTATTCCTGTATTATGACATTGCCTTATAATAAAATAAAACCTATCACATATTACATATATGTGCAGTATAGTGTAAATTTAAAATGTATCAAAATGTAAAAACTTAGTTGTCCTATACAATTAATAATTATTAAATAAATTTCAAGTGCAAGTCAGTGACTGCGCTTACAGCTTATCTACGTATGGTTATCAAGCTTTTAAGTAAACCTTGAATATAAATGTACATACTACCTAGGTACGTAAAAATTCATATTTAATCATGACGCTGTTTTTTTACACGTTTAGGTCAAGAAAGGTTTACGTGGATGACCCGGGTATATTACAAAGACGCACATGGATGTGTGATTATGTTTGATTTGTCAAATAAGAATTCGTTTTTAAATACGCTCAAGTGGAAAAAAGACGTGGATGCAAAATGTACTCAATTAGATGGCGGTCCCATACCGTGCATGTTGCTGGGAAATAAAGTAAGAACATTTTTTAAAGTGCGTCATACTTATATTTGTCTATCCTTCAGCCTTTTACACTTCAGGTGTCATAATAATACTATAATATGACAATTATTAAACTATGATATTCATATAAATATGCTGTGTATTCAGTGTTTGTACCTACCGATTCAGTAACTATAATATTATAACGACTATCGCACATATATCAATCATTATCAGCTAAGGCAGACGAAATCGTTACACACAGGAACTAACAATATTTATTTTAGTAATTTATGTACAAAAAAGGTTTTTTGTGGGACAAACTTACATAGACAATAACTTTCAGTAGCTTTATCAAATGTTAACAACACAAAGAGAAAAGTTTTATCTATGTCGTGGCATTTTTTTTTTATACTTAAATCATTCATTTGTATAAGTCTATACTCGTGTTTTTTAATTTGTTTATTACAAAGTATCATATAGAGTATCATATTACTATTGATATCAAAAAAATAAATAAAAACACTATAACACGGATAATAAAGTTTTTTTAGATGTAGTGTGAAAATTTGGTAAATTTGCTGTAAATTTATTCAAATTGTACTCGCAATAGTTTGTTCCATGTGAATCCGTTTTTCAGTATAATCTCGTTGTAACGCAACAACTATTGTTGGTTTTGATACTTTTTAAGTACCTACTTTGAATTAGTATTTAAATATGTTTAAAATTTTAACTAATCTCATCATTGAAATTGAAATTGCCTATATCAAACACCTCAAACAGCTCGTGTGTGACATAATCCTCCGTATGTTAACACATCGTTTTGAAGTCAATAAACAAATCATTTCTTTGTATCAAACTACGTGGTATTATGAAATAATTCCATAAATTAAACTCATTGTATAATATAGATGTGGTATTTATAGTTTGTTTATTTATATTAGAGACCCTATGAAGTGTAAATAATGGTGTGAGAACTAGTTAAGTGTAGTAATTATTGTCAATTAGTTTGGAGATAACGTAATACAATTTATAATCTAAACAAATAATTGTTTTTCAATTTAAACACTTATTAGTTATTGGTAGCATAATGAAAATAAAAAACTTTATAAATAACTGTTATTATAGATTACAAATATTTTGTACCTAATCTAAAATAATAAATTAATATAAAAATATATAAATGGGTGGATGCATACAAATTGCGCCGCAAAATACGAAAATATAAATTGCAATATCCGAGTTGCGTCCGTGGTTTTTACACAACATATCCGAGTTGCATACGCGATTTTCTTGCGACATGTACGAGTTGCGTCCCGGTTAATAATTAATTAATTGGTTAATAATACACATATTTTCCTTCCCACTTTTACAGACTGAGTACTGTCATTTGTATAAATAGTGTGGTTAAAAATTGTAATTGTATATTAAAAATTATTTATGTATTGGTAAATTTTTGTTTACCAATTTTTGAACGAAGTCAAGACGTGCTATATTTTTGTTTTCAAACTCAGTCATAGTTTATTTTTAATAAATTCATCTTTTTCTACATCCTCTCTTCGTTTATTTTCTAAATTTGAACTTCGTATTTTAATACAAATGTCAGTTTGAACATTTTTCAATATTTCAGCATATAGGAAAATATTAGAATACGACGAATAAGACATTCTGTTTAATTTAGAGTGAAACGATTCACATGCGTTGGTAATATGCATTAACGAAATTGAGAACTCGGCCCATATTAACGGTTGAAATTTACTTTCCAGCGAAATATAATTTTTTTCAAAATCGTTTTTGATTGTCGTTTCGTTGTTAGGTTTTATATCCATTAGGTCTTCATAAAAACAATTATTAACTTCATCAGGTTTTAAAAATGAAAGACCAAAAAATAATTTCAAAAATTTTTCAATTTCAGATTTATTTTTAAAAATTGTAGACAGACCAAGACTTTGAATTTTTCTTCAGATTGATTGTCCTAGGTGAAATCTACAGCCTTTGCGTATAATATCAGGAAAAATATTTGAAACTGCTGAGTGTATAGCTTGTGCAAAGTCTGCATAAATTATAATTGGTGCAAAATTTAAATTCAAATCGTTCATTTTTTCTAATAAACTATAAAACGCATCTTTATATATTGATAAAGTCTTGCCTGTTAGTAAAAAAAATACTAAAGGAGTATAGGTGGTAATTTTAGTACTATGAATAATAAATAATTGATAGAAAAGCAGGGCAACTTTTAAATGTACCATTGATATATAAAGTTTTACACTCGCTTAAAAATTTTAAATTTGCCGTCGTTGAAAATGCTACAATATTTTTTTTTTAGTGTTATTTATTAATAAAAAAATTTCGTCCTTGTTAGTTTTTATCTCATCCAAATTGGTTAGCGCCAAATGCAACTCTTCCAAATGTTAAGGCAATTTTGGAATTATGCTCATCCGAGCATAATGAATATTTTTCCTAATACGGTTTACATCTGTGGTAGTCAATGTACTTACATCTCTTTCACGCAACTCCCGATGTAGAATTTTGCATGGCTTTTCACATGGGTCATTGAGAGCTTTACGTTTCAATTTGTTACAGAGTTTTTGATGATTTAAAACGTTTTCGTCGTCTTTGTCGTAAGCACTAAAAATTATTTCATTATTTTCGTTCATTTTAAAATAACATTTGCATGAACGTTTTGAATTCGACCATCTCTGAATATTATCATTTAAACATTTTTGTAAAGTGAATTTGTATATTCATTAATGCAATATAATAGCTTATTTTTTCACTGAATATTTTAATTATTTTAACATTTTCCATTGCAAAGTTAAATAAATATAAATAAAAATATATAAAACTATGATGATTTGGCATAGAATGTCGAAGTGTGACTGATGCTAAAAACAAAATTAATTTGTAAGATGGTATTTACAGATAATATATCGATAATCGAGATTATCTACAAGTTTATCACCAAGCATTATTCTCAGTCCCTGAAAAACCAGTGGACGAAATTCATATGTCGCAAGAAAATCGCGAATGTAACTCGGATGTGTCGTAACAAAACCACGGACGCAACTAGGACAAAATATCATTTAGGGACGCAATTCAAATGCGCTGAAATGGATGTATATTATTTATATGTGAAACCTGGTAGTCAAATAATTCAGTCGTATGAATTATATTTTAGAAAAATGTTAATTGGCGTAAATACTAATTTCGAATTTGAATATAATACTGTACGTAATACACTAATTACTAATACAAGTATGTTAGATAAGTACTTAGTATATAATTCATATAAAGTAAGCAACCATTTATTTGCTAACCTCGGACTTAATTAGTATATGTCCCGTTTGTATCTGGGACTCAATTAGTATATTATTTTTTTCCCGTCAGGTATAGGGACTCAATTAGTATATAGCGATTTTGTGTTTTATTTGTGAGAACATAAACAGCTGATAGTAAAAAAGATTTAACAAATAATAAAACTGCTTATATTATTATTATTATTTTTTTTATGTTCATTGAAACGACCTTAAGGTCTTCGTCAATGCTTATCATAAGTGGGTAGTAGGGAGAACATGCGATCTATTTATCTATGTATCATATATATGCATGATACTACCCCCTTTTCCAAGAGGAAATATGTGCGATATTCACCCCCGGTGGAGTGGGACCTAGTTGGAAACTGGATAACGCAATCGAACGATAGCATGAGAAAATTCATAATTCAAATCATACAATTTTTTTGCACTTTGCTATGAATCGAATCGATGACTGCGAGTCGCATGACTACCACTGCGTCACTCTGGTTCGCTTATATTATATATAAATAATTATAAATTATGCAATCAGTTTCTTTGCATAACACAACAATTAACATTTAATTTTATCATAAAGATACTATTTTTTTTTGTTACTTGATAATGAATAATGACGGATGATGACCTATAAAAGTTTATTAAGTCATACCTTAATAATTAAATTACTTGGAAGTATTACTTTTTTTTAAAATTTATTTAATTTAAAGTCAATAGCAATACTTGTGTGTAGAGTTTTATATCTTTTTAAATATTAAAGATACTTAGTGATGGTTTAATAGGTTTTGAATAATTATAAAATGTATTATTTAACGATCACAATTTTTCTTCATTTTATATTCAATTATTAGCATAATTATATATTGTTTAAATAACAAAAATATCGTAATATTATTGTCAAGTTGAATTAGGCATTCACACATTGATCTTTGCCCCGTCATTTATATTAATACATACTAATTACATTAGAAAACAAAAATACATTTTTTTTACCAAATAATTAAAAATGCTAAAAATTTTAAATATCTAAGTATGAATACGTTTAAAAGCAAATAATATGTATAAAATACTACTTTAGTTTTAATTATAGATGATCAAAATTGTATTTTTTAATATGGATTTAATTCTTATCTATAATAATATATATTTTATTAATGTCTATAAATTACATAAAAACTTGCCATAATTATAATTTATAATTTATATCATAATATATTTACCATCATTTATCATATAATTTAAAGAAGAAAATTATGTCATTATATAATCTCGTTTAATATAATGTTGACAATGGTAAATTGGTAAGACGAAAATCAAATTGTTTTTTTCCCCTTTTCATTTATGGCTTCAATAATCAATATAGGTCTCACTTTCAGGTTAAAAATATTATTAAGAATGTCTTACATAAATAAACAATGATTGTTTTTTTTTTTTTGTTATGCTATATCTTATAATATTGAAAATGCAAGTGCTCTTTTCGAAATACAAACATCATCCTACTATTATCTACATGTATCACTGCAATTTAATACCCGATCGTATAAGTTTATGTTTACTGGATACTGAAAGATAAACACTCAATCACTGTAAAACATACAAAGCGATTCACCAAGCACATGCTTACCCTCATTATTTTTGTATATTCTGAATGGAACGAAGAATGTATTGATTTTACGATGATGAGTGTTTTAGGTTCTGAACGGAGCGATGAATATATTAATTTTACAATGTTGCGAGTTTTTTATTATTATTATTTTTTTGTGCCTGTCATTACATTTTAGGGCAGAAAAATACTCCGATTTTCATTATCAGCATTTTTTCTAATAGGAAAGTGAATATAGTTGGTACTTTGAAGGGTTAAAAGTAAAAAATTCCAAATAATTTTTAAATGCGTTGAGAAAAACAAAAAAAAAAATTAAGTAAAAAAGGGAATTTTTTTGCAAACGAAAATTTTGACAAAATCGATTTTTATTTTTGGTGTAACAAAAGAAATAATGATTGTAGATACATCCATTTTTCACAAAATCTTTGTATAAGCAATTTCTATACACAATAAAATTTTCAATATATTTTGACTTTTTTGAGCTATTTATAGTCATAATCAATTTTTAGGTTTTTTTTTATTATTATCAATAAAATGTTTTCAATTGGTCAAAAAACTTAAAAATTTGATAAAAGGTTTTCAATAACGTGTTGTAAGCGAAAATTAAAAAAAAAAGTTGAAAGAAGTCTCTGATAGTTTTTTATAAACGTCTAAAGTTAAAATTTCGACAAAATAGGTAAAAATCAAGAATGTTTGTAGTTTTTTTTAATTTAGAAATTCATAAAAAAATTTCTATTTAAATCTAAAATTGAAAATTTGTCATAAGATTCTCTATAAGTTTTTCTACCATTCTAAAAAGAAAATTTACCGGAATGTTAAAGTAATTTTTATGAGCATTTGAAATTAGACATTAGATATTCACCCGTTTTTTCTCCAGGAACGATTTTCTTATTTTGGCATAATTCAAAAAGAAATAACCATAGACATTTGAAAATTTCACCAAATGTTTAAATTATCATTTTCTATACACCAAAAAAATTAAAAATATTTTAAGATAATTGTAGGCCTAAGAAATTTTTTTTCTTTAAATATCGATAAAAATATTTTGTTGGGTCAAATTTCTTGAAAATCTAATACAAAATTTCTCATAGATTGCTAAAATAGCAGTTTAAAAATAATAAAAAACATAGGTACAGTTTTTTTATAAGCATTTAAAGTTCAAATTTTAACAAATTATCAAAAAAAAATTGTTGTTAAAAATTTATAAAATATTCGATTTTTATAGCTAAGAATTGAAAATTTAAAACAAGGAGTTTTAATTTGAAAAAACGTTTATTGTAAAAAAATTCAGCTATTTAAGAAATTATGGTCCAAAAATCAGATTTTGAACAAACGCATTATCAAAAAAAAAATAATGGGGATGAGTATGCTCGGTTAATCTTTCTGACACTCTGTATTAACAAAATTAAATAAAAATGTCTATTTTCTGTGATTAATAGGTTATTCTTTTGATTTATAATCATTGACTTTTATTTTTTTACACATTGATACATTTGATCGTCTATTTTATTCATTATGTATATAAGTAATATTAGTATAGTATTATGTAGGTACCATTTTTACCATATGGCTGTAAGCTATGATTAAAGAACGCGCTGGGTATCTGTATACTATAATTAATTTATACATTTATTTAGTATTTAGTAATATACTAATACATATATGATGTGATATTTGATACTAATATTAGTGACACGGAATGTGACTGCAGAAAAAAATGCTGGCTTGTTAACGTATTCATAATGCATACAATTATATTATACCTTATATCTAACATCTACTTAACTTCAGTTCCTTTTCGTATACGCGTATAAATAGAATATAATGTGATTTAATGTGTTTGGAAATATTTAAATGTTTACTTTCAAGTTTATAATATGCCGTTTCATACGTACAGATGTTGAAATATTATAATATTCTGTTTCAGTGCGATTTGCCTCAGCGTCAAATCGATCAATTAGACATCGAGGCGTTTTACAAAGAAAACAATTTTATCGGCTGGACAGAAACTTCGGCTAAAGACGGGCTAATGGTTAACGATTCCATGCAGTAAGCCAATTTCTCAGCGTCCTCGTCCAGAACTCTGTCTAAAATATGTATGGTTTTTTTTTTTAGGTTTTTAATCAATTCGATGATGGGACAGTACAACGACGAAACCGACCAACCGGAACTCGTAAAACTTTCCGGTTCTAACGCGGAGAACAAAAAGTCGTGTTCATTTTGTTAGCCAACGATCAATGTCTTAAACGTTAAGTGCATGTTTATATAGGTACCGTATCGTCTGTATCGTTCTTGTATATTCGTTATTCTTCGCTAATTTCAACGAGTAATTAAAATGCAATATTGCCGTTGAAACTATATATTATATACTTATTAATTATGTGTTGTAATTAATTTTAAGCTTCAAGACATTTAGGTCTGATATACGTATTTGGCTATTGCCTGTTCGCATCAATAAGATATACTATTGTAGCAATACAATATTATATATAATTTTTAAATTTAAATTAATACTATGCCTATTTCTGTTTTTGTTATTGTTATAATTTAAACGGATTAAAGTAATTAAGGGTGGGCAGCTGTGCTTTCACGTTTTCCAACATTAACTATATATGCAATAACAGGAAAACACCGTGGCCCACCCTGCATTATAGGTTTCATAATTTTTTCATTCGTAATAACATAGGTAATGATTATTACCATTTTTACACATTTAAACCGTTTCATATATAAGTAAATGCATTTTACTATATAGAAATTTAGAAATCTAGAATTTAATAATAAGTGTTTTAAATTTGTTTGTTAATTATACTACATTATTTTATTTTATTTTTTTTTACATAAAATTACCATGTTGAATTACTTGAAAATACAGTACGGCTTTACAATACGATGCAGCTAATATTATGTCTATTAATTCTTAAATCATTTACTCCACAGTTCAATTTAGCCATCAAATTGTTCATTGCATAGATGTTACAAGCTATTTAAAATAAATATTTATTTCTACAGTACTTATTTCAACATATTTTTATGCTATATTTAAACTGTGTAGTGTTCATAGCACAATATAAATACAAAAATATTTTAAAATAGACCTTTTATCTAACTTTTTAAATAATTTTATATTTTTATACATTAATCAAAATGAGTTATTTAATTTAATAAAATGTTTTTAAATTTAAAAAAAAGTTGTAAATAACAGCACTATTAGGGGCTTTGATGTTTCTTTTTAAGAGCTTATAAAAAGTAAAAACCGAAAAAATATATGAAAAATAACAATATATACTGAATGATTATTTCAATAATAAATATTATCTCATTATAACAAAAAGTATTGTCGTTTTCAAAAAAAATATTTTTGTTTTAAATTTTAAACTAATATAAATCAATACTGTTATAAAAACATTTATTTTATTGTTATCATTTTTTTGAAAAGTTTTTAGTGTTTTGAATAACAAAAATCATTTCATATTCCAAAGCAGAATATTTTTCTGAGAATCAACATAATAGTATTATGTATTAAAATTTCTTAAGTTATAATTATTTAAAATTTTTAAGGGAATATGTAAAGTCTTATGTCTCTTTATTCCTTTCATATAAACTTAAAATACTTATAAGTTTTAACAAATTAACTGCTTGTTCAAAGTTCGATTTTTATAAATATACATTTTCGGAAAAATTTTCGGTTTCGGAGTATAAAATTAAAAAACGAATAAAAATGTAAAAACTTAAAAATCAACAATAATAAAAAAATATTACTTTGTTTTAACAAACTGTAATACTTTTCGAGAAAATAAGAGTTTTCTGCCAAAAGAATATTTCTCTATAGTTTTTAAAGGAAAGAATGAAACACAATCGGATTGTATAGTATAGAGTGTAAAAATATTTTTAAAAAGTATTTCAAGAATAAACGTAAAATCTGTTAAAAAAAATAATAATTTGGGTAAACAGCTCCGATCAAAATCATCTTTCAATTTTACTGTTGACATAATATAGTATACAACCATATATCCACCGTTCAATAAAACACATAATGTACCTATGTCCTACTTCAATTCTGTACTTACTCAAATATAGTGTTACGGAAAACTATTATTATTTTTACTATTTATATATGATGAAAACATCGACAACGTGAAATTGACCAGTAAAAAATGTATTCTAAATGGAGGTGGTAATAAGTTGTAAGTTGAAAGTTCATATAGACAGATATGCTATTTAACTATTCACAAGTTCGTTTAAAATATTATAATATTTTTAAAACTGATAAAAAAAAAATGAGATTTAGATGCTTTTATACAATATGTATACGACAAAGAGCAGTATAATACGGCTGTATTTTGAAACACTGTTTAATCAAGTTTGAAAGTTTACGTAAAACAAACCAACATTAATCCTCTAAACATTTGAAAAATACAATTTCCGACTTTGAAACATCTAATAGAAACATTTTAAACATAATTCCAACCGATCTTTAGCATGATCTAAGCCCTGAGGATTACAGAGACAGGTATTTAAGATTTCGGCGCCCTGGGAGCATGAGAAAAAATCAGTGGAATAAGCTTTTGCCATTTCTGCCTGTGTAATAGGTTTCAAGTGTTACCACTTTTATTACCTACTGTGATGGATGTGTATTAAATTTGAACTTTATGAAAAATCGTTATAGGTAAACTAATATAAAAAAAAAAAATTGTTTTTATTATTTATAATATATTATGACGAATTTCACCATCATTCATATTAATTACTGATTTTCGAATTATATTACAACCCGCGTATATCTTATAAACCTATATGATATTATTATGAACAGTAATTATTATTCTTAGTAGGCACACATAATTTAATATTAAAAAAACTACTCGTACAAATTTCAAATTTATATACATCGAAATTTTCAAAAAAATCATTTGCTTAACAAATAACAGTAAAAAATATTGATTCTTATTTGAAAAAAAATTGAAGTTTGTATCGTTACTGTGGGAACCATTCAATTAAAAATCCAAGTTTTAAAAAATATGGTTTATAAGTAAAATTAAAATTTCTAAAAATCATATTTTAAATAAATGCATTATTGAGTTCGGCAAGTAAGGTTGTATGCTTATAGTTGGAGTTGAGGTACCTCGTCATTAAGTAGGTCATTGTAATAGGTGTGTTAAATTTTAGTTTGATAATAAATCATTTTATATAAAAAAAAAACTATTCTTTTTGTTATTTATCATATACGACGAGTTTGGCATAATTTATATTAATTACTATGATAATGAAATGATCGTAGACTTCATATCTTCTAAACCTATTTATTATTATAGACAGTTATTTTTAGTACACAAAGTTTAACTCAAAAACTGCAAGTATGCATTTAAATTTAGATAGGTACCTATACCAAAGTGTTTATAAAAACTCAGTTGCTTAAAAATTATAATGAAAAATGTAGATTCTTACTTGAAAAAAATAGAAGTTTTTATCGTTGCTGCAGTGAACACCCCTTAAAACGCATGAAAAATCCAAGTATTTAAAAATATATAGTTCTTGAGTATACTTAAAAATTTTAAAAATCAAATTTTGAATACCATCAATACTATCAAAGAAAAAAGTTGGCAAATAAGTTAGCCACTATGCTGTATACAGTTAGAGTCGAGTGTATCTAAAAACATTCCTCATTATTAATTTAGTAATATACCTTAGATATAGGTCACAGAAAAAAAATCTGTATTTATCTACATTGTTAAAATTAATGATTTCCGTAGTTTTTTTCATCCAACTATTTTTAAAATAATAAAAAACAGGTTTCTGAAAAAAAAATTATCTGATATAGTTCTAAACTAAATCTACCTACTAAATGTAAAATTGTTAATATACTAAATGGAGGCATATCGATGCTAGGAATTATTCATCGTTGAAAACTCTTCTCCTGTAAAGTTATGCCGTTGAAAGATAAACATTTGATTAAATAAATAATGGAAAATTTAGTTGTATAGAATGATGTTTTTTTGAATACTATTGTATGAAATAATTTTCAACCAAAAAATACAATTTTCGAACCAATTATGAAATACAAATACATTTATTAGAAACTAAAAATTTCGGAACAAATATGTAATGTACCACACATTCTTGAAATATTTGACTTTTGGAACGAAAATGTAATAAAATATACATATATTTATTAGAATTATAATTTTTGGGAAAATAAGTAATGGAAAAACGCTCTGTTTTACTACGCCTTTTATGTATTTTTTTAAACCACGGTTTTATTACGATTAAATCGATAGTGCAATCAGAGTTCATATACTATTATTATTTTAGAAGTTATAGGAAAAATAATATTAAAAATAATTACAGAATAAACTTCTGTGAAATCAGAATTGTTGAATATTGATTCCCACATTGCCACTCGCTCGCTACATTGCGCTCGGATAAAAAAATCAAAAATATCAATCGACTTGTTGTGTAAAACCACCTTGGGTAGGCCTCGGAGTTCAAAAAAAGTGCAAAAATTACAAAAAACGACCAAATTCGATGACCAGTTAAAATAGCATAATTATATTTTAGTGGACCCCTTCGCCATCGTTTCCAGTCGCCTAATTCGAGAGGTGAAGTCCTCTGCGCGACATTATAAAGTAGTGTTCCGCGTAAAGGGGCTATATTTTAGCCGAATATATTAAAGTCGACAATATCATAGCTGAAACATATTTCATTCGACAGTAATTTAACCGACAAATATTACTGTCGACAATATATTAGACGACAAATATTTGCTTCGATTGTATTGAAGCCGAAAAATATTTCGACTGACAGTATTTTAAACGAAAAATATTACGGCCGACATAATTTTAGCTGAAAAATATTTCAACCGACTGTATTTTAGTCGAAAATATTTCGACCAACTGTATTTTAGCGGAAATATTAAAGCCGACAGTATTTTAGCCGAAAATATTAAAGCCGAGAGTATTTTAGACGAAAATATTAAAACCGACAGTATTTTAGCCAAAAATATTTCAACCGACAGTATTTTAACCAAAAATATTTCGACCGACTGTATTTTAGCCGAAAATATTTTAACCGACAGTATTTTAGCCGAAAATATTAAAACCGACAGTATTTTAGCCGAAAATATTTCGACCGATTGTATTTTAGCCGAAAATATTTCAACCGACAGTATTTTAGCCGAAAATATTAAGGCCGACAGTATTTTAGCCGAAAATATTTCAACCGACAGTATTTTAGCCGAAAATATTAAAGCCGACAGTATTTTAGCCGAAAATATTTCGACCGACTGTATTTTAGCCGAAAATATTTCAACCGACAGTATTTTAGACGAAAATATTAAAACCGACAGTATTTTAGCCAAAAATATTTCGACCGACTGTATTTTAGCCGAAAATATTTCAACCGACAGTATTTTAGCCGAAAATATTTCGACCGACTGTATTTTAGCCGAAAATATTTCAACCGACAGTATTTTAGCCGAAAATATTAAAGCCGACAGTATTTTAGACGAAAATATTAAAACCGACAGTATTTTAGCCAAAAATATTTCGACCGACTGTATTTTAGCCGAAAATATTTCAACCGACAGTATTTTAGCCGAAAATATTAAAGCCGACAGTATTTTAGTCGAAAATATTTCGACCGACTGTATTTTAATCGAAAATATTAAAGCCGAGAATATTTTAGATGAAAATATTAAAGCCAATAGTATTTTAGCCTACAACTAAAATTAGACTTGAAGTTCAACAGATGATAATACCATTCCGACTGTTCAAAATTTTATGTGAACTCGTATATATAATTACCTATATTTGTCTCTTTTACTCCTAAAATAAAACATTTCATTGAATTTATACTTTTACATTATTTGATATTATATTAATGTAGAACAATAATAATTAATAATATTTATGTTTGATATAAAACAAAACCAATTAACATATTATAAAGTTTGTAATATTATTTCAATTATCATTCTTAATACTATTTAACATAAATGCATTGGATTTTTTTGAAATACGTTAGGTCGCAGACAATATATACGGAGTATATCAGGTAGGCAATCTACCTGTGGTAGATTGCGGACATGATAATGAGCAGGGATAAGTGCAAATTAATGATATAGTAGGCAATCCAAGTAAATTTAAAGCAATATACACAGATATTATATTTTACTATAAAAATAATAATTTAATAATTCCTGTATATATTTTATTTACTATTTAAAAAAAAAATAAATATAAACACTTTATTCATATATTATCATATTTAAATTATTACAGATAAACTCGTTTATTGTCACTAAGCAAAATAGTGTAGGAACTAACACAAGTTACAGAACTCATAAGTATTTTTATTTTTATCTTAAATCTCGTATAGGAACTGCATTCGCTCATTGTACCTACCTATACATTCATATCTACGTAAACACATAATAACACAAAAATAAAATGTTATAAACCTTTAAGTTTTAAAAACTGATGATCATTTTTAAACTGTACCTACTCTCAGATACACGAATTTACAATTTTAAAAAGAGCTGAAAACAGTTTAAACTTTAGAGTTTAGTATTTTAAACTATTTAAATCTAATCATATTATTTTTATTAGCTTTTAATATTTAAATATTAAAATTTTCAAATCAATTCTTTCTAAATATTGTAGGAACTGTATAGGATTATAGACATGATCGGATAGGTTTATCGGGAAACTGGCTATTTCCCGGTGGATCCCCCTCCGTATTTGACGATGAGGCCCTTTGCCCTATTTTATCGTTTGATGCAATGATTCATTAATATTATGCAATTACAATAAAAAATTAAAAATATAAAATAATATAATAGTCCAAACAGCTTAACCTATAATCATATATTTGTGATATTTTATAAAAAAGATTTATCGGATAGCATCCGCCAAAATTAAAAAATTCCCAATACTTTTAAATCCGTCGGGAAAAACAAAAAAAAAAAAAAAAATTAAAAAAAAACGGGTATTTTTGACAAAATCAATTTTAATTTTTAGTGTAACAAAAGAAACAATGACCGTAGATACATGAAATATTCACCGAATGTTTATATAAATGTTATAATTATATAAATGTTAACGCTAACAGACAATAATGAACTATCATATTTATATTTTATCAGTTATACAATCTACATTCAGTGCTCGACTTGGAGGGGGGACACAGGGGTACGGAGTCCCTTAACTAATTTTTCAGAAATTTTAGCGTACCCCTACTTTTATTTTTAAGGCTTAGTAACGTTTAATAAGTGATGGGGACGCTCTTTTTTTATAGTTAACAGAGTCCCCCTACTTTAATTTTGCCAAATCAAGCACTATCTACATTAGACGTTCACGTTACACAGACTTCCATACTATAACTTCTATATTGTACGTCTTAGTATAAAAGTCAGTAGTTATATTATCTGATTATCATAATTCAAGATAATCATTGTTTTTTACGAAAGTAATTTTTTATTAGGAAATTTTGTACTACAAGCTATGATTAAAACCCTAATTATCACTGCCTTTATTCTTTTTGGCGGTCATCGTGAACTTAATAATATGACGTAAATAGTGTAAATGTACATGTACATGTGGTACATTTTGTTCCATAGTGATCAACGTAGACTATGAATTTGAAATATATTTAATACTTAACACACATTATTATAATTACCTCATTCATTCCTAAAAGAACATTTTCTGCACCTCAATATGCACTAAATGGTAGATTATGGTATGTTAAAATAAAAAAAATAAATATATATATATGTTACCGTAAATGCCCGATCACTAGGTAAACCTAGGTCTTACTAGCTAATGTTAGGTTTTACTGTTTGTACTCAGTAAATGCTGAAATTCTTAATTTTATTGGGGCTTTTAATAAACACGTTGTGTACATCCTAGGATATACAAATTGACTTAGTAAAAGCTGATCAATACACGACACATAACATTTAAGCTGCGTAAAAATTATAATTATATATTATTAAAACAAACTACTGACAATTATTTAAATTCTTTATACAAAATAAAAATCATTTAAAAACAGAATTATTATTTATTCTTCATA
>JACXSJ010000032.1:123132-147869 GCA_014851325.1 Pentalonia nigronervosa
CCAACCACAGGATCTGTTCTTGCGACTTCAGCGCAGACATCCGTTTCGCTCAACACTATGTTGTTGGACATGATTGAAAGTATAAGTATAACTTTACTTTTCTTTTTTTGACGACGATAGGCGTATGTAATATATATATATATATAAATATATATACACTGTATTGTATATGTACTGAGACCGTCTATACTGTTTGCTGTATGTCTAGATGTTTCCGCTTGGGATACTAGAATTAGACTGGTCATATTTTGTAGTTTGTTGATGCCTTTTATAGGCAATTTCCGAGTGCCGCAACTTAGCAACGAATCTAAATGTTTATTACAACCAGATAATTTTTATATGTGCTGAGAAAAATAAATAACATTATATCATACGGTTACTATGTAGCATAATTTAAGTTTATAATAGGAGTATATACGACTTTTATAGTACATGTAACATAAAAAGAAACCGATCGCTTGGCCTACGAGATTCGTTTCAGTTACATTTTTATTGTAATACAATTTCCATCTTTTATGGATAAGTTGTTATACATTTTTGTCGGCAAAAATATCATAATTTTATGATAAAATAGACGTTGGTATCCGAATAGAGCTACAGTGACGTCATTATAAAATTGTTGTTTTTTTAAACTATCGTGGAAGAGAAGTTATTAATCAAATATATCATTAAAAAATAAACGCACTACAATATTTTACATTATATTTCAAATACAAACGACTAACCTACCAATTGATTGACATATTGTATAATACAGGTACTTGTCTTAATAATAAATATATCATTGTTTTGTTTTCTGGTTTGAAAAATACAATAATATGCGTATCCACTCAATATTCGAAAACACATCATTATGTAAGTAAACAAACAAATTTTTTTATTTATATTCTTTTAAGTTATTTTAACTTAGCATATATTTTTAAAATAACAGCTAATGATTGTGACCAATGAATGTGATTAGGAAATAATATACATACATTAATGATATGGTTGAACAAAACATATTCTTTTATCTGTGTCGTAGCAAGACCCACCCGGGCAGACTTGTGCGATTCAGATAAGAGATATTGTTCGTTCGTGCATATAATCTTATAGTGAGACCCACCCGAGGCAGACTCACGTGAGATTCGAACACGAACCAGACGATAAGTTTTTGTATGTTTTGTTTTTGTGTTTTTGTTTTAAGTGCGTTGTTCGTCGGAGCCTTTCCGCCCGTCGTGTAAAAAATTTACTTTTTTTATTAAATTTTTAAACCGTAAAATGTTTGTGACTGTACGACAAATCGCCAAAACGGGGACTGGGGTATTGAAAGTAATGTGGTCGCCTGTTATTTTGAACAAGGTCATGAAAAGTTTTATATATTTGATATATTAATTTTATGCTGAAAAAACTAAACTGGCGTAAAACTCGGACAAATAAAGAAAAAAATGCAAAGATGATAAATACACTCATTACATATAGACAACGAGACACAAAAATAACTGTATGAGTGTATATTATATAAATAAGATCCCATGGCTCCGCTAGACGGTTACTGGCCAATATAAATATATAAATAATGAAAAATAACACGTACCAGCCAGATACTCAAGATTACAATAATAAAAAATAACAATACATACAACCATATGTCTATATTATCGGACCAGGATACCAATAATTAGTATCCAAGGGTTCCATCGACATTGTTCTTCTCCACGGCCATCGCCGGGGAAGACTTCAGCGAATCGCTATTCCATTATGATGGTTACAATATGTTTTACCCACGAATTAAGATATACAGGATACGCAACGAGAGCTTATCAGGCGGAGACGAGAGTTTCTAAAACCCAGAATGACTTTTAGCGTTTTTTTGCCGCAGTGGCGTTTAGTGAACTAATACTGCGCTATCATTAACCGTCGGAATATTGATAAAGGACTCTCATTTCACATCCTGTATACTTAATTCGTGGTTTTACCGTATATGTTATTCCGCGTAGACGGTAGTACAGGAAGAGAACCAGACGGAGCAGACAGGCTAGCACGAACCGGTCGTCATCCGCTGGAGAAAATTGTGGGAGGCTGGTAATAATTTTAAATAATGAGCGTAATATTTTAATTGATATAAAATAATATTGGTGATTGCGGGCAAAGGTGGTGGTCAGTACTCGGAGTGTGCGGACGGTGGTCCTGTAGACTTGCCGCACATTATAATTAACGTATCTACGCGATGCAATACAATATAATAATAAGAGACGAAGGAATCCAACTTGACGTTACATATTTTAATTTATTTCTCTAATATACTTACACACATGCCATCGAAACGGTTTTGTATTCTCAACCGATGTAATGAAATTCGAGTAAATCGAATCCAAGGCTGAAAATATTACTCATCAAAAGCTTAATGGACGCGGAGTCTGTTTCGTTCTCATCATTGCGTGCACACTATACCTGACGACAACTACCTTATATATTATAAAGTATCTATATTATACTCTGTCCAGGAAGAGAACACTCCGATTCTGCGAGACCGGTTCCACTATATGACTAGGTGTCGAGTGGGGGTGCGCAGAAGATCACTGTGTGTTTCTTCGCTGGACAGAGTAAACTATGTCTGGTCTATATATAATATGTGTATTATACTATTATATTATAATATAATACATTCGATCTCGTATATTAAATTGTGTATTTTTCTTTCTATTTCTAGTTTTAATTTTTCACATTAAACAAAATTCACGACAATTTAGAAATTTAGATTGCGCGTACCTACCGCGTGGGTGAGTGGGTTAATTCCAACAAATATTATATACGCACGATAAATTATTTCGAGTAAGTACCGAAAAGTTGATTAACACAATTTTAGCGAATTGGCTTCAATCTACAAGATGTAAATGAATAACATCTATCGTATATCATCAAATAAATTATTTTTCTTGTTTTTTTTTTTTTTTTTTTTTTTTGACCTTACGATAAACTAAGTGTAAGAAAAAACATTTATTAGAATGAATGACGAAACATTATAAATACCTATTTTTCAGGTCGACACTAGCCGTATACGCTCAGTTAAGTTGTATTCTGTATAATGTTTGTTTTTATTTACAATATTACTTCATAATATTATAATGCTATGCCATTACGACATTAACGACCGGTGAACTGTTAACATTATTCTCAGCCATATACTCGCGAATAATATATGTATATAGCTATGTACTCGGGACCTCGCACGCGAACCGCATGTACGGCGGCACTGATTCATGTCGTACGATGATATGTTTAATATTGAAATATAATACCGGTACGTAATATGCACGATATGTACCACATACACACCTCACGCGTCATACCACGTAATTCCGAATTTTGTAGAAAATTACTCGTTCGCAGTGACGACGAAGTGTTATACATTATACAAGAGACACAGTTTATATCCACTTGGAACGCAGACAAATAATTTGGTTTTATTGTATTTAAATAACATATTTTTTTACAAATTTAAATGTAGTAAATACTAATATCATATATGGCGACAGCAGGGTGATTCTCCAAGTATGCTCGTCCCTTTTCTTTATCAAGTATAATGTAATGTAATGTAGTAAATATAATGTAGTTATTTAAAATCTGATTTTTGGAATTTTTAAATAAAGGATCAAATTTTTTAATTTTTGAGATTTTTTTGTACTATTTCGCAGGAGTGTCTTGCACTGGAGATGCTAACTTCTGTTTTTCAAAGGAGTACCCCTTTCCCTTTTTTACAACAAATTATTTATAGTGAATAATTTTTTTAAATATGTAAGCATCACAACGACTTAAATACTACACGTTTAAATTTTGAATTAAGTACCTATGTTATTTTTTTTTTTTAATATTATCTACTAAATAATTTACAGTAAAATAGGGGGAGGGGTTCATGAAAAAACAGAAGTTTATATCACCACAGGTTATTCCTACTATGTTGTACAAAAAATCTCGAGAATTTAAAAATAATATTGTGTTGTTAAAGTATATATATATAAAAACCAGAATTTGAATAAATGCGTTATTAAATGAAAAATAGGAGTGAGCATGCTCGATCAATCTGACCTGTATATCACTACTTTATATAAGTCAAATTTTTTTTTGTTATATATAGTATATTATACTTAGAATAGTCTATAGTTGTGAGACGAGCTGTTGCAGATGTCCGGCGTAGCGGGTCAATGCAGTAAACATCCAAAATATGCAGTACAAAATAAATACGAGACAATTTCGAAATTGTCTCGTTCTATCAGTCGTGGTGTGCAGGGAGACTTGGGAAACGGTCGGGGATCATCGTTGAGCTACGATACATATATCTCGCTGATGATTTTTTTGATTTATTATCAAGTAATATTCGTTATGTTATCTATCAGTTATCACGACCTTTGCAAACTCATTATCGCGGTGGTTGGTTTTTAATTTGTGGTTTGTTAATAATTTCTGGTGTGATATCTGTCCCTTTATATTATACATGAGTAATATGAGTAGGTATCAATAGTATTGTCATTATGCCTGATTTATACATTTTTTTCAACGTCTCCCCGACCTAAAGACTCCGGTGTTCCCTAATTGCTCACGCTATTGCTCGTTCATTTTGACGGATGATAGAGGTAATTTAGACTGTTGTCCATTGGCGTGGTGAACTTTTTCTGAGGCTAGTTTAATATTTTCCCCATACCTTAGAGAGCCGCAATTACCCGATAAAGCCATTCGCCGTAATATTTGGAACTATCCGGTCGTAATTATCACTAAAATAGGTACTATAAATTATCACCTATTGGCCATTACCTACCCACCCACCAACCATCTCTTATAAGACTCAGAGGCAGACCGATTACCTCCTTCGCCACGCCACTGCAACGTTGTCCGTCTTTTATTGCAGGTATTAGTCATCGGTCATTATATTGTATAATATAATACGACGGGTGTCCGTTAAAATATTACGATTGCAATAAAAACGTGACAGAATAAACGGAACATTGATTGATACTTTTGCAACGACTCGTTTACACGCTGATAACTGTACATAAAGGGGTCTATACATCGACACATCGTATATATATATATATATATATATATATATATATATATATATTTGTATAACATAATGTGTTAACTTACAATTTATTATATAGCGATATATTATTCGTTATAATTACGGCAGTCACGTCATAACAATTGAAACACATTTTATATGATTTGTAATCTATAATTATGAGTTACCAAAAATGTTTAATTGTTGATTATTATTTATTTTTTTCGAAGCGATTAGGTAAAAAAAACTGGAATTTATTTGAAATATTCTTTGTGTAGGTATTTTAATACTGTTGTTGCAGTCGCAATTATATCATCAACACGAAAAAGTATTAATATTATTACGATTACCTAAAGTTCGATTTTAATGTTATATTGTTTAGTTCTCAATGAAATCAAGTTACATTTTGTCATGTGAAAGTAAATCAATACATCTGTATACCTATTTTAAAAAAAAAGTATTGCGTTTGTCGAGTACTGAAAATCTATTTCTCCCGTTTTTAACGCTTTTGACCGTTTACTTGTTGGATATTTGATTATCGTAAGTGATAAAAGTATATTTTCTTAAAAAAAATTTTGTTTCGTATAGTTTTCTACAACTTTATTACATTATATTAATTATATATCTATGAAAGACATATTCGTTGGTATTATTTTTCATATAGCTTGTAAAATGTTTTGTTGATGTAGTTTGTAATCTAGGACTGCATAATACGATACAAATGTTTCCTCATTATTCATTTTATAAATATATATTACCTATTGAGGGTTATTACTAAAGCACTACGCATATTGAATAATTAAAAATTAAATTTATGTTTAAAGAACTGTTGAATAGGTTATCACTTCTTGACTAATAACATGAAAAAATATGGGTAGTACCGAAAAGAAGATTCAAAAAGAATCATCGTAATCATCATTATAGTCAAATGGAAAAAAAACCTTGTCCCTGAACAATTATAAATTATTGTACAACAGTAGGTAATAAGGTCATGGCCAAATCAATTAAAAAAAACAATGAGATTTGCTGTAGTGTTATGTCCGCTGATCCGCAAATAGTAAAATTAAATGGCTAATAAAATCAAAACAAGACAAAAACTTAATTTTCCCATTAAGAACAGCACGTATATACTATATACTGTGTGCGATCTGTATATTTAAATTATGTTTTAAAATATAAACACGGTTTTGTTTAAATTTTGTTGTCCTGTGGCTTATATATTGGCCCAGGTTTACATGTTATATATATGTACCTATATAAGTTATATTACCCTAAATTATAGTCTCGGTACCTATAGGCTATAGGTTTTTATTAAATTCAAATTTGACATTTATTTCGTTCGATATTATTATATTTGTCGTTTTTATACAGTTATTTTATGAGCGTTGAAGCTCAGCTCTAAACTGTAATGAGATTCATCACTCGTTTATACTATTCATTTATCTTTCATCTTATCTAGATAAAATTAATTTAAATAGTTATCCAAGAGAAATACACCCCTAGGTATTTAGATAAAATTGATCCATATAAAGATAGTTTAATTTATTTAACTGTTTTATTATTATTTTGCTACAATACAAAAGGGCTCAATTGTATTAATATATCGCAATTTGTTGATATGTTATTTGACGATTTTACTTTTATTAATAAATTAATTGCGATGACATGTGAACCATTAATTAATTAATAAATAAATTGCATTTATTACATGTTTTATAGTTCAAAGAAAACAAGCAATTAAACCATTTTAACGACATAAACATATTGAAAAAAGATTATCCTACATTTTATCAATATATAGATAAAATAATTTTTTATTTTTATTCACGAATAAAATGTTAATTGACTGAACTCGACACTTTGCGTATAATAAAATTATGTATTTGTAATTATAGGTATGACGTGTGTTTTTTTTTTTATTTTAAAACTTTTATTTTTATAAGAAAATATATTATAATCGAAGATTTTATAAATAATATAATTCACTGTCGGAAAGAAACGTCTGTTTGAACGACGCGTTGACACAGCGTAGACGACCACTACGGAAAACGAAGATTCAGAAATTAATTTGTAATGACATCGGGGAAAATCAAGAAAAATCAAAAATAATAAAAATCCGGAAATTGATTTTCTTTATTATAATATAATAATAAATATTATTAATAATAATAACAATAATAAATAATTTCGGTACGCATCCGCACGTGGTGCCGCCCGCAACGTGGGAACCGAATTTTGAACGGACCCGTTATTTCGTCACGACCTAACAACCGTAGGCGTTTCGATGCGCGTACGGAGGCGATTAGTGTTTTTAATAAAATATTAAAAAACCATTATTTCATTCGGCGCTAGGGTCAGCCAGTAGTGTTGTCCGTGTGCATACAAACGACCACCGAACGCAAAGGCGTGCGCCCGACTTGGGGTGGGGGTCGGCGGGGTCGGCTGTTTGGGCAGCGTACGTATATATTATGTATTATTATTATCATACTCGAGTGACGATAATAATAATAATAATAATAATAACAATATAACGTCGAAATGGAGAAACAATACTTACACTTTTTATGGCACATATATATATGTAATATAAAACAAATGAGGACCGTCCCGTCGACGTATTGATATTGTACGCGGCTATAATACGGTCTATACCTATTACAGTAAAACGTTTTATTATTTTTGTTATGAAAATATTAAATACCGATTGTATTTTTATCGCAGCGGCGGGTCGCGTGCACGACGAATAATTATTTCCACGATGGACGGCGGCGGTGGCGATACGACCGATGCATTTTATTATCGTATACGATTACAATAATATAATAAATAATAATATTCCTACAAAACAATATTATATTATATTATACGGCGTGTCTGGTGGCCGTATAAAATGGTATACGACGACGCGTGTATGCGACATTATATCTGTATTAAACACATCCGCGGACCGTGGTAGTCGAATGGCAATTAGTCATAGGGGAATATTGTTATTGTTATTATGTACTGTCGTTGTTGTTGTTGTTGCTATATTATTGTATATAATAGTGTAATTATTGTCGGGCGTACTGCAAATAGGTGCCACACGCACGCATTCAAAGTCGGAGCGGTGCCAAATGACCCTTGACGAATTAAAGCGAACGCCGCCGTCGTCCGAAATAATCGATATTTCGCTTCGATTTGACAGCCTGGGACGTATCGCATCTGCAACAGTACCTGAATCGTAGGCTTGACTAGACTTCAAACTTGTGGGGGGGGGGAGGGAGGGAGTGCTTAAATCGTAAAACTCTTGTGAAACCCCCGCAAACCACGGTACCGTACACTGTATAATTTATCGACATAAGATTTCATATTCATCTCAAGCACAACAGACTACATAAATTAATATTTATATTGATTGAGAAAATATATATTAGACATTTTTTAAACTTCACAAGCAAACTTCTTAACGCCACAAACAAAAATTAATTTACGAGCAATTAAAAACTTTTACCACCGGAGGCTGAAATAATGAAATGCATTTTTTCTTCTTGGCTTTTTTTTTTAGACGAATAATCAATTTTGCAATCAGGCACATTTTTTTAAAAATAATTTAGTACTTGAAGTCTGGAAAAATATATTTTGACAGCTTTGTAAATACTGCAATGCAAAGCAAACAAGGTTGAATGTAAAATTATTGTTTTGACAGCCAAATAGGCATACGATTTCGAGTGGTATAGGTATCAAGTCTAAGCATGCTTGCACAATGTACAATGTTGGGTTTTAATGTTTGAAATATTTAAATTATATTATATTTGTTTAGATATTCTACAGTATAATCCATATTATTATACATCTATCAAGCATTTAGCATTTTTTATATGTTATTATTCCCAGGATTTTGGTTGATATATAATTTATTACAAATGTAAAATTTCAGACAAGTAGTTCATTAGTTGTAAACTTATTATAAGTATTTATTGTTTAAATTAGCGGAGAAGTGGACGACATTTTGCGGGGTATCCTTATATCACTCTACTTCACTTATCTATACTTTAAAATTTAAATACTTATAACTAATGAAAAACTTGTCCTTAATCTTTATAGATCGAAATACTCCGAATAAAATTCTGCTTAGGAATATGAAATTAAAAATTTTATGGTTAGGTTCAAAACAGTAAAAACTTATATGATATTTTTTCAGAATGTTGTTTTAAAATGCCATTTAAATTATGTAAAAAAAAAAATATTTTCAAAAAAGAATGAAATTCTTTGAAATAATTAGTGTAAACACTTAAATGAATCTCTCCGTAAATTAAAATATTAATGTTCAAAATATGAGCCAACTATTATTTTTATAAATAATTAAGTTTTGACGTAAAGTTGCAGGAGTTATTCACAAATATGTGTTTGACATGCCCATTTAATTTATTCAAAATTTAAAATGATAATAATTTGTGAATACTGACATTTTGTACTACTTGTCAAAAATTTGATTTTTATTTATTGAAATAGGAATATAAAATAAAAATGTGTCGTATCATTCAAAAAAGTAAAACACTTAAAAAATAATTATAACAATAAAAAATATTTATATAGAAGTTAAAACTTTATGAAGTAATGGGTGTAGGCACATAAATGGATCACTCAGTATATATATATATATATACCTATATAATTATAATGATTATTGACTATTGTGTTTAACAATAAATTATTTGTACGTTATTGATGAATGTACACGTAGTATTATTAGGTTGAAGATTATTTTGAGTATAATATTTAATTGGTAACTTATAGCGGCGTACTATTTATGTGTAAATGCCATAAAGCTTAGATTGATAATTATTATTTAATCACAATTACTTATTCGCCATTATTTTTAGACGAAAAAGGATTTTGTTTGATATTTAAGATGCGATATATTTTTATTACTCAATAAACCAGAAAAAACGTATGCAATAAATTAGTTTGAGATGGTTCTTGCATATTATGTGTAAATGCATAATGCGTACCTATAATATGATGTCCTATAAAATATTTTATCGACCATATAATAATAGTTCTTATATTATATTTTATGTTTATGTCACCATAGTGAATAAGCTCGAAAAATCTCAACTGCAGCATACTAAGACAACACATTTAAATGTCTTTATTGGTAAATTAGTACCGCCGTATAATGAATAATGAAATAATATTATGTGTGTGTGTATACTTCAAATACAACGGATAATGAACACTTTCAAACGTAAGACGTATATATAACGGTAATATTCATTGATAAAGATAACGTGTCATATAAATTAATGGAAGAATATTTAGATATTAATTTATATCAATAAACTCGAGTTGTTCACTGATTATCAAAAATAACTATATGAGTATAATAATTGTAGAGTAATTTTTTTTTATACTTTACCTATATATATATTTGTTTAGTCGTATTCGCCAATTTATTGAAATGGATATACATTGTTTGTGTATATAATAAAGCCTTTTTAGGCACTACAAATTAATTAAAGAAACTTAAAGTACCCTGGTGGAACGACAAAATAAAAGAAACAGTGTAAAATAAAACAAGGCACTAATTAACTACAAGAAAAACAAAAATCCTGTTAATTTCATTGAACTTAAAAGACTTAGAGCCAAAGTCAATAAGTTCCTAATTAAAAATAGCAAAAAAGAATCATCTACCATCAATACTAACACCAACCCATCTCCTCAATATCTATAACTACATATAGAAAAACGGTCGTCTTTCTGAAGGATAGAAAAAGGGCAATTTAATACCTATCCATAAGCCAGGAAAAGACAAACACTCAATAAAGGGATACATACTCATCATGCTTCTAAACACTACGGCTAAGATACTCAAAAAAATAGTCAATATTCGATTGATATGGTTCCTGGAGAAATCAAAAATAATATCGGACAAACAAAGCGTATTCCACAAACATAGATCCACTGTCGATAATTTCACAACTATTAAATTGGAAATAAAAATACATTTTTTTTAAAACAGTACCTTGGTCTAATAAGGATAGACATCTCCAAAGCTTATGACTCGGTATGGAGACACAGAGTGATACCAATTCTATCGAAAGTAATATCGGACGGTAACATACTAAATTATATCAAATGCTTTCTTAACACAAGACAATTCTCGGTCATACTGATAAACACCCAATCAAAAAACTATACCCAGCTAAACGGAATACCCAAAGGATCCTCATTATCGGCCAGCCTATTTTTATTAACTATAAACGACATAACTAATATTATTAAAAAAACATGAGTAACAAAATTACAAAATAGGCTACACAAACAGGATTCAAAATCTCGAGTGAAGAATCACAGTACGTAGTTTTTACTAATAATAGAGGCCAAAACCATATTAATATCCAGATAAAGAACAACGCCATTCCAAATAAAAATGCAATAAAAATACTAAAAGTATATTTTGATAAAAAATGAACTGGATTCAACACCTCAATCACTTGAAAACATCATTAATAAGAGGTCTCAACATTAAGAAAATGATAAGTCACATCACATGGGGAAGCGACGAAGTTTCTCTCATAAAAATACACAGGCATCTCATTAGAGCAAAAATGGACTACGGTGCAACAATCTATCAATCAGCTAAACCAAATTACCTGAAGATAGTAGACATTTCTAATAATACTAGAATAAGTCTAGCCTTGGGAGCTTTTCGTTCAAGTCCATCGAAAGCATCTGAAATCTGGCATTAAATCTCCCCTCAAGCTAAAAAAAATCGAAAAATCCCTACTGTACGTAGCGAGTATTACCAGAAATCCAGAAAACCCAGCAAACAAACACACAGGAGATTTCATAGAGTACACCAAAGAATTTTAAGTAGAACTAAGTTCACTAATCAAAGTCCAATCATACATTTTCCTCCCATGGAATACCAACTTCGACATTAATTTCGAATTAACAAAATTCAAGAAAGATACCACCTTACCATTAATGTATAAAAACCACCTATACGAAATGCTACAGAAACATAGAAATGACAAGCTATTTTACACAGACACCTCCAAATCAGAAGAAGGAGTGGGAATAGCAATCATTAGCAAAAACTTCACTTCTATCTTCAAACTTCCTGAAAGTTGTTCTATCTACACCGCAGAAGCCATAGCAATCCTAAACACAATGGAACTCATATTCATTCAAGTGAACTTCCACAAAAATAATATAATTCTCTCAGATTCTCTGAGCACACTCTAAAGTCTGAAAAATACAACTAACACAACAGACATAGCAAAGCTCATACAACAAAAAAAGCCAATCAATTAGCAGAGGAGCAAACATATCCTTAGTCTGGATTCCTAGTCACAGCAATATAAAAGGGAACGAAAAAACAGTTGAAAAAGCCAAGAAGCAACAAAATCCTCAGACACTCCAAGACTTAACACAACAACATAAGCAGATTTGAAAAAACTAATAATTTACTCAAAGTAAATGACAAGATTACTGAATGAAACAACGTATCAAACTCCGCAAAATAAAAAATACAATATATCAATGGCCTAATGTCAACAGAAAAGAAAAAATAGTAATCAATCGCCTCCTGATTGGTTACACAAGAATAACCACACAAGTACCTAATGGCTAAAAAAGAACCACCTCGGTGTTCAACCTGTGGCATCAACTTAACAGTCAAGCACTTAATAACTGAATGCCACAAATATGAAGAAGATGTCAAAAAACTCAACATCTTAACCAACTTAGATGCGGCTTTAGGTCTCAACATAGAAATATCATGATCAACTTCCTAAGAAAAACTGACCTGTTCAAACAAATTTTGATAATAAGAATCCCATCTCAACTCCCTATTGTAAAACTATAAATACTGTATTATTTTTAAATGTTCTCTGTAATTATCTAAATGTTCATTAAAAAAAAAAAATTGCAACTAATGGCCTTTGTAGCTAATGTAATCTAAGAACAATAAAAAAAATAACCTTTTTATAAATAATATTATATACCGCAAAAGCGACAAATAATATTTAAGTACACGTTTAATACTGTTGTTACCGTTTGATAAAAAATGAAATTGTTTAAACTATATATTAGAATTATTTAGTTTTTATAAAATATAGAAATGTTTAGAACATATTATAATACGATCCGTTAAAATAAAACTTAATTTATTAATTTATAAAATATTACGTTATTTCCGTTATCGGTTAAAGTTTCAATAACTATAGTACGCCAGGCGAAAAGTGAGCCTCGATCGTCGCCCGCTAAGCCACTGTTTTTCATCAGAGCTACTCCTACTGTTTCCCGCCTAAAATAATTTTAAACGATGTATGGCTTTGGTTTACCCATGTTTCATCTAAGTAAACTATTAGCCTTGTGTCATTATTACGTCTGAACTCGTTCATTTTTCTCAAAAATTTAACCTGAGAACAAACAATATAATTTCGTTCCATTAAAAATTTACGCTCATCATTACATTTTTTGTATTTGAAATTTAAACTACGCAAAATATGTCGCACGCGCCATTGTGAACCCGAATAATTAATTTTTTCATGCAACGCTCTCAATATTTTTGCATTTGTTGGGTACTGACTATTATCATAAAAACTATGAACTGTTCTTCTGACAATTTCATTGTCAAAATCGTTTAAGTGGGTTATAGGTTTGGCACGTTTATAACTTTTCCTTAGAGACTTAAATAAAAAAGGTTCGGCATCTAGTCGACTTTCATCCACAGATAATTTTTTCCCTTCAGCGCAAACTTGTTTAACACAATCAAGACTTACGCCACACGCTTCAGCAGTCATTTCACGAGTTTGACGAAAGAAATTACTAAATTCTGGCTTACTTTTGTCACCAGCCAATGTTTTAAAATAATTATAAACATGAAAAATTACTTTCTTCGTTTGAGAATTTGTGTCTTGATATGCCATTTTAAAAACATTTGTATATACGAGTAATTATTAAAGAAATAATTAAAATACCACAAACATTCAAACTTTAAAAGTGCGCACTTTAAAAACCAACGATATGCGAACGCAGGAAATATGATTACAAACGTAGATAATAAGTGAATAATAAATAATACGACTGTAAACTCGTATCACGAATGACTAATCAAACATTAACAAAACATTGTGAAATGCAACAACTGCAGCTGTATGAAAAGAAATTGGTCTTCAAAATACGATGAATAGTACTATAATATCACTTGCCGTTTTTATAAAATGTGCGCCAGCTATTTCCATTTCTCTCAAACGTAGAACCCCTGAAAGCAGGAAAAACGACCGCTGGGCGCACGATGATCGCAGCTCAATTTTCGCCTTGCGTACTATAATACTTTAATAGAATGAGTAGAGAAAGTCCTTACTGAATTATTATATGTAATATTTCCATAAATATTTTATAGAAAGTATTATTTGGTAGGTAATAATTAAGTGTGTCTTCATAAATTATAAAAAAAGAAATATAATATTTATATTATTTGATTATCTATACTTTGTACTACAAGTCTATAAATACATAACTGATTGATGAATTATACAAGTATGAAACTAATCTTTTTTTCAATAATACCTGTTCAACACCTTGTTTTTTCATTTAATCCAATGAGACGTTTGGTTATCATGGACTGTATTAAAATCAAATATTTTAGTCCATAATAATAAATAATAATTAAAGTACTTACGGTATCGTAAACTATGAAATATTTAACAATGACTTATGACTTGGGCTGAGTAGACTGTTTTACAATACATTATTAACTTTTTTGAACATAAAAATGTTAGGTTACCATCCTATTATTTGATTTACCTATCCATCTATTTTTTACTTGTTTTTTTTTTAATGTTATATATGGTTGGTATAAATGAGAGTTTAGTATAAAATACTACCTATGCTATTGGTTGATATGTAAATGCATTTTTTTTATGAGATTTATACTTTTTACTAAGTAATAATAAACTTCTAAACTTATCGTATATTGGTAATGCCAAGAACGGCAGTTTCTATAGAGCACAAAGGTATTTATATAGTTTTGAGAACCTCTATCATAGCATTATAATTATTTATTTATTTGTTATTATTATTTATCTGGAAAATAAGATTTGTTTTAGGCTATACTTAAAATATCAATTTAAATATCTACGGTAGTTTTTGTATAGATATTGCGAGGATTCCACGTCCACATGTATTGCACAACAAACGTACAACATAGCAAATTGTATGATAAAAATAATACATTTTACTCTGTTATTTTTAAAATTATAATGAATTTATAAAAAATGTACAATTTTGAAATGGTCATAACTTGTTCGTAATTAAAAAGTAAATAAATCCTCCAGCATGCCCTGGATAATAATCTTACCTTTGAATTGTGTAATAAGTTAATTTAATCTAACATTAAAAATAACATAGTGGAATAGATTATTGGATTATTAGGCTATATTTGCGTAAAATTTGCCATGTATGTCTGCAAGACTGAGACAACCAATGCGGGTGTGACGATTTCTTAACATACAGCCCGATCAGCAGTTAATGGCTGTAACGCCTTAACGAAATAGAGTCGTATGTTTCAGTGAAAATGTGAACAATTTAGAAAAATTAATTTTTTTTTAACATTTGTTAATTGATAAATATTAAGTAACTATTTTAAATTGTAATATACTGAATAGATGATTGTAAATTAGACAGAAACACAGTAAGACATTTACGTCATGCATTATACATTTATTGTATCGTAATTCACGAGTATAAATAAACATAATACAATTAAATTGAAAGGTAATTTATTATTTTAAGTAATTTAGTTTTTATGTAAAACAAAAAAAAAATTTTTGTTAGTAACTTATTATTTAACACGTTATATATTTTGTTATTGTGCAAACATCTTATTATTATTTTATATTTGCTATCATGATAATTGATAAGCTTATTTTTAAACTATTATGTAATATATTATCCATTGTATGTATATTATTGATTGTTGAGCTGTAATAATCCAATACTAATAGCTATTAAAAAAAAAAATAATCAAAAACAAACGTGATACAAGTATACATATTATGTATAATTTATAAATATTTAATAAATTAGCTTGTTTATTTAAATAAAGCAAATTAAATATAATATATTTGTAAAGCTGATGTGTTTATTATTATGTGGAGTTTAATTTGTTAATTGTATTATGTTCAGTTTTGTTATGCTTATGTAATTTTAAGTTATAAGCACTGTGGGTGGAGCTGTAATCTGTAAGGGTGTAAATAAGTTTTCCAAATAACACTGACACTTAAAGTTTTAATTAACCTTGGTTCGAACCCGTAAGTTATGTTCAAAATTATGTTAAATATAATTTTATTATTCGTAGCAAACTTATACACCTACATTTCAAGCGAGAGTAAAATATTAAATGCATATAATAATAATATATAAATAAAAATAATCATAAATCATTAAAAAAGTTATTCATAATATTATAGTTATTCACTGCAGTATCGAGCTCAGATTACAAAAGTAGATAATATTTAAATAAGATAAAGATATTTTTATAAAATTATCTTGATAAAAACTAGATAAACTAGAAAGTCGATATCTGATTGACATTTAAGATTAAATCCAAAACAAAAATATATCTAGATGATAGATTATATAAGACTATTCTTAAATTTTCATCATTTTGATTAATTTACTATTTCATTTAATGTTATTATATTTTATTATGTACCATCATTATATAAAATATTACGCTGTTCTTAAAAAGGGAGTAGGGTTTTTTTATTTCTGTTAAAGCTGTAAAATGTAAATAATCCAATACTTTCCAGTGACAGATATCAAGTCTTAGAAGACTACGTGTGCTAAGCTAATTAATTTAAATGTATTGATAATTTTTATTTACCTTTATTACTTTTATTTTAAGTCTGATTACTAATTTAACAAACAAATTGTTTATTACGATTGTTTGTTAACTGAATGCACTTTTCGACAACCCGATTGTCGGATTTAGCCAATATCTATAAAGATCTATATCTTCTTTATAGATCTTGGGATTTAGCAACCATTTAAAAACTACAGTCTCTGTTATATTGATAATCCACATAGCGACAATATGGTTATTCAAACGAACAGTTCTGGCAACTAGGTTACTGTGAATATTGTCGCCAAAGCACGTCTTATGACAAAATAATACGCTTTGATCGTTAAAGTCGTGAGAGCAGATGAACTCTATCCGAGCTACTAATTTTAAATATAAAACCACGACTTACAAGAGCATAATATTATATTATTGGGGTTGTTATGATATAAAGTCGCCCATACGCCATGCACGAGTGTTTGTTGTATCATTTATTAAATGCACAAATCGTAAAGGGACTATATAATTAGAGCAGTATATCATTCACGGCGGGAATGGTTAATATAGACGTTGTACAGACGGAAAATTCACAAATATTAAAATTAATTAGAATCACGTGTAGAGTGTGTGAGTGACAAGTGTATATAATAGTGGTCGGCGACAAGTTTAGATTGCTGGCCAACCTCCGTTCAATACTACAGAGGCGGCACGGAGGCAAATATTATAATATACAAATAGAGCACCGAAATTATTATTATTAATAATAATGATATATATATATATATATGACTGTTATAATTACCGGTACAAGTACTATATACGCAGGCTGGAGGAGTTCGTGGTTGCAACGGTATACTGCACATATTGTTATATGATTTGAAAATTTGAATTATATTCATCCACTTATTAAATTATAATATAATTACCCACTATATTTTGTCAAACAGAATAAAACGAAGAACTAATACAATTAAATTCATATATTAGGTGATTAAATTAATTAGTTTAGGTAACTCGAAGTTACACGCACACATTTGTCCTGCTATACCCGTGTTTTAATTATTACATTTAAAGGTGCCCAGGAAAAATCCATACTCACATTTATTTTTAGGATCAGTGTAATATATATATTTTGATGATACGCCAATAATAGTTTTGTTAAAATCGATAAAAAATTAGTCAAAATGAGAAATAATTCAAGAATATGATGTTATAACCTTGATTAATTAATTTAGATATAAGTGTATATTTCATCTTAGATGACAATCAAATACAAATTTTCTAATTTAATGATTTGAAATAAATGCACAGTAATTTTTATCTAGATAAACGCATTTAGATATATAAAAAAAAAAATATAAACACAGGTTTTTTTTATTTCATATTGTAGGCATGCTTAATAGTTTAATTTAAGGATTTTTTCCTATTGAAGAAATATATGATTTATGTAATAGTGACTTATTGAAGGGGCTATACCCCTCCCCACCAATATGCATATTATATTTTAAACTAAAAAAAAAGTATATAACAATAATATTGTTATATACATTTTTTTAGTATTATATATTTATATTATAAATATGTAGATTCTAGTAAATTATAAAAATAGGTACCTATTATTGTTTAAACTATACAATAAGTAGGTACCTATTTTTTACATGCATATTATTGCGTCAGTATAGCTAAGTGACTTCTTAGTATTTTATTTATTTCTCAAGTGCACATATTCGTTAAGTCAACTGCATATTTTAAATTTTCTACTGCATAATTAGTGTTCGTCTGCATTTTACAATAAGGCCTAATTGTAGGAAATAATACTTGATTACCTTTGTATATTCTTCTGTTATAAATATTTTAGTTAAATTAATAGTTATTAAATTTGAACTCTCCTTTTGATTTAGATTTAGTGTAAACCTTATTTTGTTTTAATAATTATAATATTATCAAATGCATATTAAATTATATTGTAATTTGTATTCAATTTCTATATAACTTTTATATAATGTTTTAGTGTTTGATTCATAAAATATTTTTTGTTAACTGATAGAATAATTTAGTTTTATAAATCTCTAAACGATTTTACTCAAAAAGAATTACAACATATGCATAATATATAATTATTTCATTGCAATCCCGAGGAGATTAAAATAAATGCAGGACAATCCTGTATATATAGTAGGTACCTATACACTACCCTAAAGAACGTTTGAGCTCCACATTAACACGCATTATTGGTACGCATATTAGTTATTATCATTAATTATCATTAATTATTATTATTATCGTTGTCAATTGTATGTATTATTTTCGCGCCGAGCAAAAAAACGTAACCACCGACAATGATGCACGCGTGTACGTGCGTATGTATGCGACGCAGGTGGTATATAAGTGTAGGTAGTATATGCAAGTATAGGTTGTGCGCAAGTGTAGATGGCACCTGGGTTATTATACTCGAGTATAATATTATATCGACGCGCGAGTATGATATTTGCTCACTCGTGCTACAAACATATACGGTTTACCGGCTATATATATACGATATAAATACACGAGCATGTACTGCTGTCACCTGAAAGCTGCAGCAGTGTATGCATGCGCTGCTGGGTTACGCGACGTTTAAGGGTCGGTCATGCCGGGGGGGAGAGGGAGGGGAGGGCGCGATCGCGACGGCGGCGGATGGATGTGTGCGATTTACCGGGGACCGGCTACACATGTATATCTCTTAGGAGGGGCGCACGCGCGCGTCTTCATCCCCCTCCCGTTCGCGGTCCAATCCTGAGCTGCACAGCACCCCACCCCGCCCGTACCGCCGTCGAGGCCGCAGAGCAGTGTTCGCGGTATCGTCGAGTAACCTGGTCGCGTTTGCCGGGACATCCATCACACACGCATCACCCACACATGGGTACCCGACCCACATGTAATCCCGCAGATGATGGTTTTTATCTTCGCTCCCCGTCACGACGGAATGCGAGAGATTTGCCGATTTGCCTGCACGTTTGCGGGATCTGCGACGACGTATTATTATTATAGTTTCCCCGGCCGCGGCGTAATACGCGCTATCCGCGTGTAGTACCTATACACAGTAAACCCACGCACGCCCGTACATTTGTGTTTAACTGTAAGCATTACGTGCTGACCCGTTTAAGTGCCTATACACTCATTATTTTGAAAAGTTTTGACTTTTTTGAAAAAAAATTATGATTTTTTTTTTCTAGCTTTCCTTAATAGATGATGAGCGAGGAGTAGTGGACAACATTTTGCGGAGTACTCCTGTATACCTGCACTGCACTCATTTAAACTTTTGAATGTCCATATAACTATGACGAACTATATATACTTGTCCCAAATTTGTTCTTTAAAGATTGAAATGTAATAATATTTTGCTTCGAAATATATGTGAAATCAAAAAAATATGCTGCATTTAAAAACTTTAAAAAACTTAAAGAATTATAACGATAAAAAATAGTAAAAGATATGATTCGTTTTCCATTATTGTATATAAGTACACTTGATGCGGCGCACGGCGTTAAGGGATGATAATGTTCGGATTTTTCATATTATTATATTTGCTGTTGTAAAAGTATATATATGTAGTGTCATCTGATATTTCTCCGCAGTATTGTGTATATAAACTGACTATATATACCGACAGTCGACACAAAGCGTCTATATATCGTTAGAAAATTTTTGTTTTTTAGATAATTTACAATCTGTATTTATAAACACAATAAGTAAAAGTGACAACTATACATAAACATATAAAACAACACAGGAAGCACACGAGGAGTGAATTGTTAAAACAATTTTATACACCAAAAGAAAATATAATTATGTTAAAAACTGACTGTGTACTGTGTATATCGTTGCAAAAAATGTGTTCCGAAAAAAATATTTAAAAACGTCCGACTTTTTCATATAGCTGTTAAAAATTATAGATAGTTATCTGAATAATATAAGAAATAAGAATTCTTAATGATAAATAATATATATTAATCTAATTTGAAGTGTAGTATAATAATTACTGTCTAACTTTTTCCGTTATAAAAAGTAGCAAAGTTATATCCCCTAGATTGACCGCCTTCTCCACTGCGATAGTCGCGGGCGATTTATGACCGCACATTTTTTAAAAGGAGACTGTATAATCATTCCCACAAACGTATCTGAAATTAATATGAAACGTGTTTGTATATGTGTACGTATTTATTTTTATCGGCAAAACTTCCGGCTTCTGCAATGTTCCGCTAAATCCCGTTGTATTTTCACGAGCTTTCGAGAAAAATGCGATTTTAATAGAGTACACGCGCTGCGATATACCTATCAACAAATAATTTATTTTTAAAACAATTATTATACACAATATATAGCGACCGAACCGCAAACTGTAAAATACTACGCTCTGATCATATACTTGTATACAGTGGTGGCTTGAACTTTTTTCTCCTTGACTCACATTTAATATTTTCATACTACCCACCTTTGACATTGTTCTCACTGCACTCCAAACAGTGAATTCGTAGGTTGTTACTTTAATGGTTTTAAAAAATATGGGTATTTCATTGGCGGACCAATATACAGTTAATCACATAAGCCCTGTCGTATTTACCCATTTAACCTATCCTCGTGGCAAATCACTCTCGTCCATTAATATTTTTGTGAATCAAACGTGGTTCAAATATACCTCCTCCGAGCCGCCACTGCCTATTGCTTTATGTCAAGTGCGAACGGTTTACGGCGTGAATACCGCGACTAGAACGAGTGCGTCTATTTGTACACTTTCCCCTCCCCACCAAATTCGTCTTATATATCATGTTATTACAGTTTTGCGATGTCTTGATGATTTTATGAGTTTTAATATACAATATCGGTAGAATTATAAACGTGCAGCGTACGGGTTTGCAGCCACATATTATATTGTAGTAATAATAATGTACGCATATAGTACGCGATCGAGTGGAGATTCAATGACAACGGTGCGGGTTAGGGTGGCGAGGGATGTGTGAAAGAGGCGAAAGGGTGGGAGGATGATTAGAGACGAACAAGTGTGTGTGTGTGTGTGGGAGGGGAGGGGGGTAAAGTGTGCGTGTGTGTGTGCGCGCGCGCGCGAGGAGTTCCGGTGTTTGGTTTATATATGTTACTTAATTACGAAGATAAACAAGAGGGGCGATGAGGGGGCGGTGGCTGAAGGTATGTGCGCGTGTGTGTGTGTGTGCAAGCGCGGCGGGGAGGCGCGTGGTGCGAAGGGAACCCCGAAGCCAATTACACGATAACGCGACAATAGACGGCGGCCGGAGGGGTGGGCGCGTGTTGTATATAGGGATAATCAAAACGCCACCGCCGCCCGGTCCGCGGACGACGAGGGTGCAGCGAATAAATCAGCCCGGAGACACGATTTTCCCCGCCACCGACAGCCCACTATACGCCGCCGTCCGGCCGCGCGCGAGTCCCGAAGGAATCGTTAAGTCTGACCGGCAGATGGCGCGCTTGCACGCGATCGGGCGTAATAGTAATACGACCGGCGATCGGGGCTCCGGCCTATGTATGATTATGTTGTAACGGTTTGTTGTAATCAATAATATAATATTATATCTATAGGTACCTATTACCCGTTAATAGCGGAGCTCGGAGATGTACTGACGCTCCAATAAAAATCTCTGATCAAAATATGTAAATGTTGATCTAAATAAAATATCCATTATTTAATAATATATTATTTCCCTTCGAAAATTAAGAGGCGAATGGTTAATTTTGGGAAGACAAAGACCTTCAGTCCCATATGCAGACCACATCATATGTTTTTTTTTTAGCCGATTACTTCATGGAATATTAAGTCGGATTTTACTATATACTTAACTATTAGCGCCGTCTGACAACAACCGAATTGTGCGTAGCAATAACCAGTAATGCGACTTTAACATACGTTGTACAATACTTGGACGAATATAGTAAAATATTATTTAGAAACTTGAACTAATTAAAAAAAAAAATAACAAAACTTATATAGAAGTTATATTGAAATAAAAAATATATTATAGAATTTGTAAATAATTATACAAATTGAATTATTGAGTGCATCCTTTTTACTATATACGAATAAAACGTATAATATTCTATAGAGTATACCTTCCATCGTTGGTTGATATTGTTTAAAAAATAATACATGAAAAATTCGCGATTATAAAAATGCATTAAAAGAAGAAATACTATTGTGCAATATCTAAAACATTGACATTATAACATATACATAATATATAGTTTAATAGTAATAGATTTGTGAATTTGTAATAATTTTTCAAAATCAACGAATGTTTTTATAGGATCAATATAATTATTGAGTGAAGTTATTGCGTGTCCATCAAAGTCTTAACCATTCTTCGTGGGATTTTCTCATCGAGAAGTATGCAAGGCATTTTACGATTTTGACTGTGACCATATGACTCCATTTCATGATATGCGTTTATGATCATGACTTAACGTTGTTGTGAGCGTAATATTAATTTAAATTATTTTTCTAAAAAAAAAAAATTAAGTATTATACAAATAATCGCATTCACTGTAAAACTATAAAATTTCACATATCATTCATAATAAAAAAAAATCAATAAATTGTAGTATAATATTACAATGTATAACTTGAAACCTCTAAATACTGTATAGGTACGTACACTCTCGGTCGTTGAAATTGTATCCACTATTCAAAAGATCCCCGGGATAGGTGCCGAGGCCTCCGTTTTTCAAAAATTTTTTTTTATCATTTGTAAAAACGAAATTATATTTATCGTATTTTATTCTTGACTTTTTACTTTGCCTCTCTCCCCGTTTATATTTTTGCGGGCACCCTTGTCCCTATTCAGCTGGTTCATTTACTGTACATAATTTATAATTTGTTCTCCCCCCAAAAAAATGTCCACTATTTTGAGGTGTCCGTTAGTGGAGGTTTTTTTTATTTTTTTTTTTACTGGAGGTTTTGCCGTGTTATATGCCTATCAGGTATATTGAGAAATAAGAATGACACTATTTTTATTGTTAACTAGGCATTTAATCGATATATATATATATATATATATATATATATGGTAATTAGCTTAATTTGTTTTATCAGTAGGATGTATATGTTATGGGTAATGTTAACATTTGGATAATGTCGATATTATCCGGCTAATGAGACATTAGCCAACTGTCATCATAAGCCGCTATGAATATTGGCTAATGTTAACATTAACCGGGTAATATTACATTAGCCAAGAACTTTTGGATAATGTCTTAACAACTATAAAAATGTATCATACATGAGATGCAATAATTTAAATTATTAACAATATTAATTATATTTAAGACAACAACCATAAAATACATAATATTAATTATATGAGTTTAATTTTAATTTTTAACAACGTAACCTACTAATGATACATAATGTGTTATCCTTTATTATTGCACGGCATGCTTCCGTGACATTTTGAATTGCACAAAATGCTAGATGCTTTACATTTACATCGATTGGTGTCACATTTCCCCTCACATGAACACCTTTTATATCCTTGACCACCACCATCTGACATTTGACTCGCAATTTCTCTCAATGACTTTTCTACATGTACCACCTCATCAAGCGGTATTAAAGCCAGAGGACAAACACTAAACATATTTCACTTTCAAATCGGTAAGAAAAAGATAAGATAATAGTACTGCTGCACTATATTATAGCAGGTATACCTACGATTAGCTTTAAACTCGTACTTCAAATAATCTACAGATAGACGGATCTAAATGTGTAATCGATAAAATATAAAATTATTATACGTGTAGATTACACTCGGCCCCACTTGGTATAAAGAAATAGAATTCAGTTTTCACTTTTAACATTAT
>JACXSJ010000032.1:147969-205956 GCA_014851325.1 Pentalonia nigronervosa
CTAATATTTCATTAATATAAACGAAAAATTACATATTAACCAAAACGCATGGCTAATGTCGACATTATCCAAATGTTAACATTACCCGTAACATATATATAAGTAAATAAATACCAATGCTCGCAACGCCTACAATATATACATGTTATAATACATAGTATTGACATTAATACAAATTATACTACCAATATACTGCAATTGTATAATATGCATTTTATTTTTCTATAAACAAAACGTATTCCACTAATATACACCAATAAATTTAACCAATACCGTAAGCCAAAATCATTAATATCACACAATTATACGTGGTCCCAAATTCCCAATAATAATAATAATAATAATAAACGTGTACACTATCGACGTGCCGTGCGGCGGCGCAGTCAACTGCTGCATTTTTCATTTATCTTTAATTCCCACACCGATAGTATCTATAAAAAATTACAATAGTAAACTAGCAGCGCAATATCATAAAATATATAAATCCGGCGTACCGACCCACAATTATAGTTGTTGTATGCAGACCGTCGTTGTGAGCAATATTGTTAATATTTATACGCACGCACTGGACAACAATACGGGTTTATCAAAACGATTGTATGCAATGTATATTGTATTATATTATATAGCACGCCGTATCAAACGGACCTTGTACGGTCATTAAGAAACAACGTAATAAATAATAATAATATTGTAATAATATTTATCACACTTGAACGTATTCGAACGAGCAATAATATTTGCATAGCGCGGAAAGACGGATTTAGGTGTTATATTATATTATATTATGTATATAGTAAATACTTACCCCGCCGATTTGTCGGTTTACCCTCGTTTGCTCTTTTTTATTCGTATACAAAAGGGTAGTGGTGGTGCTGATGATGGGATGCGCGTGGCTTTCGGTATTATTATTACACGTCGTTACATACATAAGGGTGCGCAGTGTGTTTGTAAGTTTAAACGCGTTTTTAAACATTTGCCAGAAAAACACGGCTTGCAAGAATTCCGAGGGTGCGAAAAGAAAAACGTCCCCAGTGAGAAATTAGTTTAAAGGTCTGCGGCGGCCGTTTTATCACCGTGGCGCTTGGTATATGGTTTATGGTTGACCGTTAAATTATGTCAGCGAGTGCATAATATGGATTATTGCAGTCGATTTACCGTGCAAGAGGTACGCCAATGGATATGATATTATAATATTGTTATAGGTGCATCACGCACACGCGCGCGTGCAATGTGTCGTCGTATTCGCGGTGCAAAAACTAAAAATAATTTCGATTTTGATAAGTTATCGCGACCGCATAAAAAATATCATGACATCATGTTATATATAGATACCTACTGTGGCAAAACTGTTTTATTAGTCCAAATGAAACGGTTTTATCTAATCGCACAAAACTATATATGATAAGAGTTTAATTGATATACCTATTGCAGTGTGCAAAGTTCCGCTTAATATATGATTACATTGGTGAAGGTTGAATTCCGTGTAATAAAACTTTTTTTATTGAAATGATAATTTGTTAGTATGAATATATACATACTTTAAATTAAATTGAAATTACAAAATAAAGCATAGATAATAAAAAGTACATATTTTTTAATAAAGAAAAGAAAATCGATTTTGAATTGGATTATATAGAGTATTTTGGTAATTTTTAATTTTTATTTTATGGTGAAATTAAAAAATACTACCTAAAACAACTGATAAATATTGTTATTACCGTATTTTTGATCAGTTCCTTTAATTTTTCCAAAATTATTCTTGTATCTTTTTCAGTGAATTCAGTCGATTTCATCTTCAATAGATTATTTAAATTCTTTTTGATTTGTTGATTGTATAAATTAATTTTTTTTTTTTTTGTCAGATAATTGTTTTAAAAGTAGGCAATTTTTGATAAATTAAAATTAAAATTAAATTTTCAAAATTTGTGTCTATGGTTTCTGATTTGAGGTTTCTACAATTACTTTTCATCGGACCCGGATAGAATCGTAAAAAGTGATTCAATTATTCGATGCATAGTGATTCCAATAAATGGTTAATTGAACATTAGAAACATTAGATTTGGAACGGATGTTTTTCTTGATTACAATAAACAGTTGATTCTTTAAACCAGTGATCACAGTAAAACTAACTAGTCATTTTACGAAAAATCTAGTTCAAAAGATAATTATAACTTATAATGTACCATAATTGTTTCTATAATGTATTAGCTATTAGAAATTTTTAGTAAATAACTCTAATTTTAAAATTTCGAATCTCCCTTTATGATAATTTATAGTGTTGTTAAAATTGTTACGATTTGTTACGATCTTTATTGTAATTTTTTAAATGATAATATCATTGTTTAAACCCACCTAATTTTGGTGTTTATAACTGTAGTCACGAGTAGGTAAATAATATTTATATTTTTTTCGCATTATGTTGTAAACAATATTTTTTTAAGATACGTGTGCCTATGGCCTATCATTATTTATCTTTCACGAATTTGTTTAATTTTGTATATTAAAAACAGTTGCAGTTTTGTATAACACGCGTATACAGAATATAATATGATAATATTGGTAGCCACCTATAATTATAAATGTGTGCTTACACCTTTTACCAAGTTTTCGATGAAGATAACGAGTAAACACGTTCATTTTTTGTCCACTTTAAATAAGAATTCGTTGTGGCTTCGTGGTTTTTCGTGGAGGTCGTGTCTCCCGCAGCGTTGTCGGAGTTGATTAAACGAAGCAAGGTTAATGCAAGTAGTTGTTGTTCAGTTTTATCCTCGTCCTTATTACTACACTATGGTCGGTGCATTGATTAAATACACAATAATAGTACATATTTTGATAAACGGTCGGTGTATATTGTTTACATAAGCGCCACCGTAAAGTTAGCAAGTGTATCCCAAATCTTAATATTATAATCATAATAATTTATTCTTTTTAGGGGTCAATACACGACGAATTGAATTACAGTAATTTAAACACTCTGAAGCTTTAGTATAAGGTGGAGTATAAGGTACCTATTTAGTAGATAATCACTAAATAACAAAATATAATATAAAGGGCATATAACGTTATTTATATTATAGAAATAACGTTACATAAATTATACGAAATGAGGTGCCAATAATAATTAGGGTTGCACTTTATAATATACACTCAGCTCGTCTATATATAAACTTTAAATGTAAATATTATGGGTCGACAAAGGGCAATTCGCATTTGATATAATATGCACAACGCGTATGTTTTTTGAATGAAATATTATTCTGTCGTTTCGGAGCACGGCGGCGCGATCGATTTAAATTACAGGTGTCGAGCATAATAGAGATTAAATTAATAAAGTATACGGAGGTTATAATAATATGCAAAACCGTTGTGTTGACACGCGCGTATATAGAAATAGCGTAGCTCTCTATAATAATAATTTAATATGCGTTCGATGAACACTTATTATTGTAGGTGTATACCTTTACATATCGAACCGCCTTGCAGCATATATACCGCGGTATAAAATATAGCTATATATACGCAGGAAAGTGTCACGGAAACGTAAGCCACGAGAAAACCGGGCGAGGGACGGGTAGGGTTAAACGATACTTAAAAGTGTACCACCCTGTACGATGGTTAGCCCTGTATGACTCTGCGTAGCACTCTGTATACGATACATTTACACACACACACACACACACACACAAATAATGCGTATATATATTATATACATACGCTTGTAAATCTTTGTCGCACAATCACTTTATATAAGCACGCGGGGGGTAAGTGAACGCTCTCACGGGGCGGGGGGAGGAAGGGCGGCAGGGTATACACAAAGGTGGAGGCGGACGAGCGCGGGGACGACGAATAGCATCGGTCGACTTGTAAATCCCTGCGAATCGCCATGGAAACCGCAAAGCTCCTACCACTGGCGGTGGTGGTGGCGGTTTTATCTGCGTGCCGTCTCTCATTGTCGCGGCGTTTTGCTCTCGGCGCACACGTGGAAAATGGCCGAAGACGCACGGACGCGGCGTGGTGGAGGCGGTGGAGGTGACGGTGGAGGTGGCGGGCCGCCAAACTTTTCCATTGGTCTCGTCGCCGCGGCGTTAAAACCGACGACGCGGGGAAACGCGTTTTTTTTTCACCGTTGTCGGTTCCTACATTGCTCTCGCTCTTCCCCGTCGTCTTTATAATATTATGTTCTATCGTCATCGACCACTTAGAGTTTCGCTTGATCCTCAATTCTCAACCGCGATTTTGATCCACCTATAAACCACAATATTATAACGTGCCATAACATAATATATTACCGCGGTGGTTAATTTTTAATAATCGCGTTATTTCTTTATATTATCATATTTATTATATTATACATTTTTTTTTATCTGGCCCGTGCCACATTTCTAAATTGTTCATACAATTTTATAGTTTATCTGTATTTGGTATTCATAAATTACGTTGTTCGTAGAATGCAGATAATAATTATTCTTATCGAGTATTGAACTGCAGCTAAATAATTATTACATTTTTGACTAAATATATAGGTTTATCGGATATCCAATACCCTTATTACCTATGTTTATGTAGGTACCTATTTTGTTGTATCAGTATTTTATTGTTTTGCTCTGGCGTTGAATTTATTATTTTCATGTTTTGTAGTGCTTAAAAAATGTTCTCAAAAAAGCATAAAATTGACGCTGAAAATAGAACTTTTAACAGGTCTCAGGAGAACGAAAAAAAAAATCATTCAAACAAAAAATAACAACCTCAATATTTAGTCTGTTTAAGTGTTATTACACTACTGAAAGAATATAATTTAAAACGACACATTGCATGACAAATCATTTGTTCAAATATGAAGCATAATATATGGGTGTTGCAAAAGAGAGAGAGAGAGAGAGAGAGAGAGAGAGAGAGAGAGAGAGAGAGAGAGAGAGAGAGAGAGAGAGATAGTTGCTAATTATAAATAGTTATTTTTAATGACTTTTTTTACTGCCTTCTATGCTCTGGCCCGCTAAATTTTAAATATCTAAAAATTAGCCATCTAGTAACTATTTGAGCTGCCCATCTCTGTTGTACGAGTATTATACCGAACGTTTATAATATCCATATAAAATATCATAATTGTAGTATCCAAAATCCAAATAGCTGGGAGATTGACAAAACTATATTTTTATAGGCGAGGTGCTGGACTTTTAATGTGTTAAAAAACAGAAGTCATGATAAACACGACCATTATGTTCACTGCTCATAGTTCATTTGTTATAATAATAACACTGACAGATAAATAGCATTCTGTACTTAAAATGCGTGTTTTAACTTTTTGAGGCAAAAAGACGGAGATTTTTGGACGAAAAATCGACATAATTTTAATATATTTTAACGCAAACTTATGCAAACATCCACACTACGCATTTTTGGCAAAAACACGAGTTGCCCGAAAGCGCAACGTCAACTGCTGCAGTCGATCGATTTCTAAGACGTGGTTTATGCATTATCAAGTTCGGATTGAGATTTTTAGGGCCCCGGAGCCAGTTTTGTTTTTAGAGCTCCTAATCTAAAACGAAAAAAATGGTCAATAATTGTATTTTTATTATCATAAAACATTAAATATTAAATACTCATATATAAGTATTCAATTTAAATTTTTTTTGGCTCTTGCTGGGCAACGTTTTTGTACATATCACCTAAATGTAGAAATATTAAGTGTTTATTTTCAAAATCTAAATTTTGTCTCAAAACATGTTTTTTTTTATTCATATTAAGGATTAAATTATGTATTAGGAGATATTTTTTTTTACACGCGCAATATTTAATAAGTAATAATTACAGTATTATAAAATATGCACGATAAAAAATTAAAGAAATCTCTTCATCCGGGGTTGCATATTATAGAAATTAAATTTCAGAAAAAAAAGTTGCGTTCTGGACTTCTATTATGTGAAGTAGCAGCAGGTCATGTATTCTTACGCGTGAAATTATCATGACTAAACGTAGTGTTTAATATGCAATATTCGGTTCAACCGTAAATGGTTAAATTTTTTCTATATAATAATGACAATAATGAGGAACTTTACAACGTTTAAATAAAAGTTATAAATAAAGCACCATCAACTGCTGTCAATCCGCATTAGAGGTGATTCGCGAAAACATAATTTTTTGTAATCTATACCGGAAAAGCGAAAAGCAAGGTCATCCAAGGTCATTTTCGTTAAATTATATAATAATTTCATTGAAAATAGTATATACCTACTACGGCGGGCAAGAAGGTTGAGAGGAAGGTGGGATCTGACCACCGGCTCGTATGTATACGCCACCACAATATGCGAGGTTCACTGCGAACAAGATCCCGAGAAGAACGATTATATCGCATTATTATCTTGTATTATGATGATATTTGGGCTAGGATTTATAAGCGATAAACATTTTTAAAATACGCAAAAAAAATATCTAAATATTACATGCTGTAATGATATGTTGTTTTGAATAATTGCCTAAAATTAACGACCGGTAATTTGAACGGAACGCGTATATAGAATCGATTTATTTATTGATTAAAACTTATTTCCACATCGCACACAATGTTACTGGAGTATATTTAAATGACGCGATTTGTCTCAGAATAAGAGTAATATTGATATCTTCGGTTTCTTCTTCATATCCACCATTTATTATATTTCGAATTTTCAAGTGTTTTGAATCCTTCGTTCTTCTCTAAAGCTAGAGTCATTTTGGTTTAAGCCATTATTCTCCCGTTACAATATATTATATTTACGTTTATTATTAGATTGTATAATTACGATAATTCGATAAATTAAATAATAATTACAGTTGTTCATTAAATAAATCCGTTTTTAAAACAGATTTTCAATAACTTTAAATATGCTATTCTATGCATTTTCCCCTAAATATGCAAAAAATATACAAAAGAAATATTGCACTATTCAATCGAGAATATAAGTAAAATCGTGAATATAGCCGACAACTTTTTGATCTGGCCTAAAGAAGAAAATGCATAGACATTTTAGCCTTAATAATATATTATGCATTTTGACCTATGCTTTTTTTTTTTATTTAGTCCACACGATAATGCGATTGCTCCCCGCCGCTTCCTAGCTCGTACCACGATTTAAAACGACCGTCTATCGCAAACACCATTATTGAAATTCGTATTAATAAAATATAACCACTTGAGTACTCTGTATCCCGATGCAGTCCACAAATTATAAATTATCGATCGCAAAATATATATTTTTGTCTATCGCCGATGAGTGCACATATTTATGCCGCATCTGTATAGCCTATTACCGAGCACTGTAAAGTGGATTGTTGTTTCGGTTTCACAGCCGCGCGTGCGAAGAACACTCGACTAAAAAGACAATTTTATATCAATACGTGTAATAATATAATATTATATTATATATAAGACGATTCTATAATAAGGGCGAACACATACACACCCCCCCCCCCATTTTATCGTCAAGTACCTATAATATTTAGGTAGGTACTTGTATAATGATAAAGTTTATTATCTACATCTATTTCGTTTTTTATTCGTATATTTTTTGAGATAATGAACATGTTTACTTATAAAATAATCGCTCTACATATGCGTATATACTTTTTATTATGTCATTGCAGAATGATAGATACGTGTTTTTTACGACTTTGCCATTATACTCACTTTGGGTCTCCAGCAGCCAAAAATCGTATCGTTTGTTCAGTGATGACAATCGTTTCGCGTAAGACTACAGAAAATTTATATACACTATGAAATTATTTAATTATATCATGTCAAATGATACAAATATAATTTTTTAGTACGTAGTTTTTCAAGTACGTTCTTATCTATTAACCATAATCTGCAAGCGTAAACGTAGTATATTATCGATAGACATGACAATATAATATAATTAATAGATTATATAGTCTTTAGCTGGTACTTATATATGAGTGGAAATTATATAGTAATTTTTATCGCCAAAAGGAAGTTATGGAAGAAAAATACCAGGACATTGCGTATATGTACATACATAAATAGGAAGTAGGAACAAATAAAATACGTACGAGTATATACCTAATATAATAATATCAATGCCGCGACATACACATTATTATGATATATTATATTATAATATATTTATTATGATACCTATAAATAAGATGTTGCTTCGTCGGCAAATAATAATAAATAATTGGTATGAAAATATGTTTATTTTTTAACGAAATATCAAGGCATAATAATGTCTAATATTAACTAATGAAAATTAAATATCAAATTATAGTCAATTAGTTATTTTGTATATTATACATTAAAAAAAAAAAAAAATTATATGTTTTATACGCTAATAGTAAAGTCATAAGGCATGCCTACTGTAATTTATCATATTATTATCTTATGGATTATTGATTTAACTATAAAATAAAAACATTAAAATAATATCATATTGTACCTATAATAGTAATATGTATGAAAAATAAAAGTACGAATAATAAAACAATATAATATTACGTAGTGAGTGTATATTTGATGTTATATGGATACACTGTTTTTTGTCTCAAAGTACATGACTAAATTTATAGGAGCATGTGCTTGGCGACCAGCGCCAACGACGAGACTTGAACGAGCAGCAAGCAAATCTCCGTGCTAGAAGCGCCACTCTTCGGGGCCTCGGTGGTCACGGCCGGCGAGGGGGTTGTGGACGTCGTTTGTACATCTTCCGGCTTGTTCTCCACTGCTTTCGACTGGACATCAGCCACTTTTTCGGGCTGCTTAACTGCTACACCTACATTGTTCTATAATACACGAGAGAAAATATAAATTTTAAAGTCAAGTCGTGATTAAAAAATCGTCTTTCGAACGCGCGCTTGTGCGGGAATCCGACGAAGAACGTATTATATTTGCACGATTTTCACATCGTATATAAAATACAATAAATATCATCATATTATTATAGTCGAATCGCGGTTTGACCGAGGACGAAAGACTCAAGACGGGACGGGTACAAAAATAATATGTTTTGCGCGGGACGGGCACGGGGCACAGTGTTTGCCCCTATAATATACATGATGCGCGCGTTCAAAAACCCGAATTGATAAATATAATTAATACGCATTAATGCGGTAAACATAATACGATTGGTGATATTTACGTCAGAATCGGCAAGGGGACTGCCAAGAGAACCCTGGAGCGCGAAGGCGAACACGGCTACGATGAAGACAATTTTGTACATGATGATGACGACGGTGGCGTTGACTGGTTAGTTCGGCTGTGCGAGAGCAGTTATTTGAAATTCACCTGAAGAATTCTGATCGAAGACTAAACGCTAAACGTTCTTTTACCGACTACCTTGGTGAGACGCGTATCTTATCTACGCGACACTCCACCGCGAGGACACAACACTCACGCGTGACTTACAGATAACGCGTGTTCGAGTGCGTAGCGTTTTATTATTAAAAATATAATATGGTACGGCCTGTCAACCTGTCTTATACGTGCTTTATACGACGTATAATAATCGTAGTGTAACGGGCACGATATTATAATATATTATTATTATATATTATATTATGCGCATCGCATACCCACGGAGAGGCCACCACAAAACGATATTTACAATTATTAATATGTATAATATATGGGAATTTAGCGCGTACGCGTCATATATGATGGGTTCAATAAATTAAACACGATTGTTATAGATTCGAAAGTATTTAGTTTATTTGCACACCCGATTACCCGGAGTTAATGCATAATGCGACGCGCCTGCTACGACAGAATTATTAGAATCATACTCGTATAGTCACGTTCGATTGATGTAAAATTCAACCGAATAACAATGATTAATACACGGTTCACGTCGAATAGCCGAGAACGTAAAGTAATTATAATTGACATTGGGTGAATCTGTACAGTATTGTATTTTTAAACATACGTCTTATGTGATTTTGGTCTGGATACAATTCTTTTGTTTTTTTTTTCTGCGATTCCAATTTTCGTAAGATTTTTGTTACCTACCGTAGTTACTATGTTATTAACATTTTATTACTTAATATTTATTATTTCCATTAAAGTAGATGCATTAATACCTACGTTTACCTACTTAACCTACAGCATAAAACCTTTTTTTATTTTTAAAAGTTATAAAATATTATCAAACACATTTTTATAACTACTGTTAATTATAGAGATAGGAAATGGTTCAATAACCTGCAGCAGAAAACGAAAAAAAATGTGAAATCGTACATTTAGAAAAATATTTTTTTAATGAAAAAAGTTTTGATATTTCTTTTTTTCCATATTTTAATAAATGTGTCATTTATAATTAATAATTATTTTTTTAACACGTGAAAACATGCTCCATTAAATTTACAGCAAGTGAAAAAATAACAAATGATACCTGAAAACGATTTCAAACACATGAATGATTTTAACTCTTGAGCTTATAGATATTTTTTTTATGCTTGTCAAGTCTGTAATTGCAAATGCATACATATAATATATATAATAGTATGTCCCCATATTATATATTTTAGATTTCGAAAAATGTTTTTTTTTGGAACTAATTTTAACACTCTAGAAATATTATCATATATATGTATATATATATATATATATATAGTAATTGCGATGAAAAAATTATCAATACAATACTGATGAAAAATATCCAAAAATGAAAGCCAATCGATCTCCACCGAAGATTTATTACCTATATACTTGTAGGCTTTCGAATTTGTAACAGTTCATATATGCATCGCGATTTGTTCGAATCTCAGAAAATAAGCCCTGGGAAAAAATCCCTGGATAAAAAAACCCTGAATAAAATCGCAGGAAAAAAGGCACTGTCATAAGAAAAAAAATCTCCTTACCAACAATATCAATAAACATTTAATTATGAGTTATGCTCTAAATATTCCAAATTTTTAACTGTTCGTGAACTATCAGAATTATTGATATCATTTATTAATTAATAATTAAGTAACACTCTTTTTAACATAATATAATTTCGTGCTTTATTAAATAAGTTTAATATAATTATTCATTTTTGTACTTTTATGTCATATTATTTTAATAGTACACCAAAAAAATGTTGTTCATTGATCATAAAATATTTTTTTGTAATTCTATATAATATTATTAAAACCTTTAAAAACCATATGAAATAGAAATAAAAAATAAAATACGAGAATAGACAATGTATCATATTACAAATAAAGTACCCATATTAAAAATTGTATAACTATATAGATTTTACCTATAATTGCACCTAATTCATTATACTACTTACTATATTTAGATATTTTGTTAATTAATTATAAAAAAAAATGACATGTATTAAAAATAAAAATTTAAAAAATAATTATTTACACCAAAGTTAAAGAATTTGCAACTCAAGGCATTTAATTAGAATTGACTTACAAATTAATAGAAAAAACCGCATTTAAATATGTTAATTAAAGGCAATTTTTTCCAGAGCTTTATTTTCCTATAGCCGGAGCATTTTTTACCGTATTTTTATTCGAGTGTTTTTTTTCTGAACACCATTTGTTTTGCGCCAAGGTGACTGAAGCGAAGTTAAACTACAGAATATAATATCATTACGTCGGGAATATAATTAAGCGCGCTGCTGCAGTATTTAGACGATTATTTCATTAGCTTATAATATAACATAATATATACGCAATATAATAATATATATGTTGTAAATACTACTGCGAATAATGTTATTATGTATATAATATTATATAATAATGATTATATATGTGCGACGGAAAAATGTTTTAAACCCCGTCGGAAGTTGTATATACAGTATACACAGTATTATTTGTAGAGTGTCCACCATTTATCCCAAGGGACTTTGTAGGACCCCTTCTATTGTATATATATTATTATATATACATATTATATAGTTTGTGATACGCATATTATTATATACGGAATTTATAACGATATTATCTCGGCGCGTATATTGTACGTATACAGTCAATGTTATGCGGTTTACTGCGCCAAATCGAATTACATATAAATTATTATCGTTTATTGTCTATAGATATGTAAAAATACTTCGAATCAAAAACTAAATTTAAGCTGTTGATTTCAGATTCTTAGTGGCCAGAGGAATTTATTAATTATTACGATTTTTTTTTAACTTGTTTTTTATGATTATTAATATTATGTATTGTGTAGGTAACAACCATTTATTATAATGTTATAGTTATAATTTTTTTTACATCCATTTTAAGTTATCTTGTTGTAATTCAAAAAATATTAACCATAGAAACTTTAACATGCGTCCGCTGTTACTTATATTAATATATTATAATGTCAACTATGTTTTCAAAACATTTAGACTATAACCTTAAGCTTTTAATACCACGAATCTATATTCATACTATTTTGCGGTATTGACTTATTAAGTTGTATGCAATGTTTTTGTTAGAAATTAGTTCAACCTGCCGAATAAAAAAAGCATTCATATAATTATATAAATATAATATTACGTACATTAACAGGAAAGTTATAATTTTTTAATTTAAAATTGACATGATATGACTTTTCAAAATCATCTTCAATGATTTATCAATGAATTCAAATTTAACATTTCCGTAACAGTGATTTGCTGAATGACGAGGTTTCGAAAAATCTTAATTTTTTAAAAATATTATTTTCTTATAATTTTACACGATTGCAATATAATATTTCCGATAAAGTTCCTATTATATTTTTTAGAATGTTTTTATTGTTATAATTTTGAAAGTTTTTAATTTTTTGAATGAAAATATCTTAAGTTTTTTAATTTAATATATCAAAGCAGAATATTTTTCGAAATATTTTCATTATATTTAAATTGAATTTCGAATCGAGTAGTCGATTAGTTGTGAATGAAGCAGTGATTTTGATGCAATGCCATTTTTTTTCTAGTGTTTTAAGCGTAGGTCAGTAAGTGAAAATTGTGTTTTACAAAAATTAGACATCAAAATATACGTTAATATACTAATAATTTGTTAAGTTAACAATTACAACGTTAGCTAAAATATAAAAATGACAAATATCAAATGTATTTATGGAAAAATACTACTCACAGACTTAAAGTTCAATTTTTTCTTCATAAAGTTCGACATATAATTACAATCATTAGCTTATAACCGATGTGAAAATGATTATTTTTAACGTGATAATGTATAATACATATATAATAAATATATAAATACCATCTAGTTTTAAGTTTCAGAGTTAGTTATTAACATTTTGACAACTAACTTATAATAACCAATTATAAAACTAATCATTTGGAATTACTTCAAAAATTATTTTGCTTTACAATATAAAATTACAATATATATGTTGTTGTTCAAAAAAGTAAAAATTGTAAAAGAAAATAATTTTTTAAATGCTGTTTTGCAATGACATCAAATTATGATTATTGTGATTACTTTTTGAAATAATCAGAGTGACACTTAAATGGATCACATTATATATATTTAAATAAATTCAAAGTTAACAAGGTATAGTTAACGTTAAAATGTAGGTATTTTTCTTGAAGAAATTAAGTATTTGTACTAATTTTATTTTTATTAATGCGGTATTGTTTTGCGCATGAACGTTTTTGCGATTAAAAAATAAACACGTTATGAAATGTTTGTTCAAGTGTTTTATGAGCTATATTATATGTTTCATCATAGACATCATCCCGAGTACGTTGATAATTAATATAATAGAATATATAAGTAATTTTAAAAATAAGTAGTTTTTTGTACCACCAACAACTTATAATCGAAAAGATTAGATAAGTGAAACAATAAATGCTCATTGCATGTTCATGTTATGTATGACTCACCAGTATTATTATACAGTTATTGTAATTTAGTTTCGTAAAACTTTTTTGACTAGGCACAAATTTTTGAAAAATGTCCGTTTTAATATTTACCAAACTTAATTTACTATGATACATTTGTGTGCGTATCAAATTTAAATATTTGTATAACTTTAAAGTCGATAACTTTAATTTAAAATTAAATTTAAGAGTATAGATGCACAAGCTAATGCCAATAATCTTTGTTAAACATATAAGTGATGTAAATCTATAAAAGTATATAAAGTTTTAAGAGAAATTAATAGTAGTGAGAAAATATTTTTCATCAAAATAGTATAAATTGTGAATTTTAGCATTAAATAAAAAAAAAAAATATTAAAATAATAATATAAATGCAGCTTAAAATGTTCATTTATAATATTGGTTTTTTAACTACATTATTAATACGTAGACTGCCACGAGGGAGAAAGAAAAGGAGTTATTTAAGATAACAAAGATGTTGTTCTAAAAAATAAAAACAAATACTTGAATAATAAATAACTTCAGATTGTATACCCAATGACATTGAGTATTTATTTTAGCTCTGCCTCAGTGGCATGTTTTCGAGTTTTACTAGACAGGGGGGGGGAAACGTTGACCGGTCCTTTTACAAATAATAAAATATGTTTGTTCCTTCTGTGATAGTTGCTTTTTACAATAGCCAGGTAATGTCTCGGCTTCCGCAATGTCTGTTTCATTGATTTATTTATGGTATTTCTCACCTTTCCAGGCCCCATTATTAAATATGTATTAAATTAAAAATCTGGCTAAAAAACAAAATGATTGCTCACAACAATGACTCAGAAATAAATTACAAAATGTATTTATTTTTTTTAATATGCGTAAGAAAAATCTACACATAAAATATGTTTTTATTCGAATTTTTTTCTTTTGTTTTTGGATCGCGGGCTAACCCAAAAGATCCCATAATAATCAGCCCAGAAGGAAACCAAAAATAAAGCAGGAGAAAATGCCCCTATCTCAGGCCCAAATGATATCACTGCTTGGAATCATATAAAATAAACGAATGTACCTATAATGGGCATTAAATGTTTCCTAGTTTATATAATATATAGGCGCTATTAAAATTATTATTATTTATTAAACCTTTTCTCGATCATTACATCACGTTTTCAATAATATATCAAATTAAACGTACAACAGAAATAGTGATAACTTATACTGAACGTGTCCTATTTTACCTGATTATTGTCTTGACAATTAATAATCATATTGAGTTTTACTTTTCAAATTGGATTACACTGCAACATTGGCCCAATACTAAATGTTAAATAATATCTAAAATATAATCTATGTGTTTAGTATTTTAGCAGTTGGGTATGTAATATTTTATAATTTTTTTTATAGATGGAAGTAATAAAATTAATTTAATGAATTTAATTTTGCTCGATTAAACATGTTTTTGTAGTTAAGTTTTTGTATTATAGTGTATTACAAATTATAAACAGTACATGTTTATTATACATGATGTGCACAATATAAATGTATAAAATTGTTTTTATGTCGTATTTATAACTACTTTATCGGCTGAAATGATGTTAATAGTGAAATCGTGTCGGACAACATTTTTATATAGGAGAACATAATTTAGTACGTTAAGCCCCGCAGTAGACATTCGCCCACTTTATTATATTATGATATACCTAGTATGTTATAATTATACGATGACATAAACGTTTCGTATAAATACTTAAAAAGCGTAATCGTAATACTATAGTATTATATTATTGTGTATATAATATTGTTATCATAATTTTGTACGGCTCAAGGATTAAACGAGTGTTCGAATCGGTTACTGGCGATGATACGACCGATATCGTTATTGTAATATTGAATCAACAACTGCACAATAACATCATCACCTATACAGAAATATTAAATTCAGTCGCACACATTCGTCGTAAACAATATTAATCCCCGTAATATGGCCTTAGCAGCAATAATATTTGTCGTATATTTTATAATAACATAAGACGCGTACTCTTCGCACAGTAGATTTGCGCCGCTGTAACTATACCGTTCGAACCGTTTGCATTATTATTGTAGAATCCGCTCAATCACGACGTCTAAACTCAACTGTAGGCGCGACGACGGTGACGATAACAACACAACAATAATATTATATGGTAGATGAACCGCGACTGCAGCGTTATGATGTATAGCTAAATACATTGTTTTTATTTTAAACACTTTTAGCCGAACCTGCACGGTCCGGATCCGGCGATGAGCGCATGTCAAACAAACACACGCGCCCGACTTATCGGATTACTGGCACTCCAAAGCCATTATAGATCCGCTTTGTATTATATACGGTTACAGCAGCGTCCACAGAAAACACCGCCGCCGCCGCCGCCGCCGCCGCCGCAAACTCTCCGCGGCGGCGTGGCGACCACGCTGGTTAACCACGGCCGGCGTGGCGGAGTGTATGTACTGCTAGAGGTACTAGGCGTAAAATCCCAAATCGCCGGCGGACCACATCTACCAATAAACGCAGGAATATAATAATATGAACACGCGGTCGTCTTTAACGGCCGTGAAATCCGAGTTGTGCCTGCGAGCGGTTTGTAAACGCGACGTTTTCCGCGCCCGTTTTCATCAACTCTTGCGATTCCACCGCGGATTAATATAACATTTTCATTGCACAATTTCGTTTCTCGTGTACAATTTAATATATTATTATGTCACTGTACCGATCCAAAGGTATATATTTCAGTTTACTAAATATGTTGACATAACGTGCTTTGTTGGATTGATTTTTTCTTTTTTTTTGCCATAGGAATATCAAAAACGATAAAACCCGTGTAAATAATAATATGTAGATTCAAAAAAAAAAAAAATATTTACATATTATTGTGAATTTATTGGTATCCACAAATATACCTGTTAAGATCGTTTGGATTTAGTATGATTGGTAGTTAGGAGGTATAGTTATGCTTAATAATATATAAATGTCAGCGATCTAACTTAAATATCCAAAGCTGAAATTCCAAACCGTTAAATCCTAGACATATACAGTCTAGACCCAATAAAACGATAGCAGCAAAAAGTGTGAAGTACTTACTATACAATAATATTATATACTTTACTAAGATAATATCGCAAGTATGCGGTTGAACTGATTTCGTAAAATATTTACTAGAGAGAGAGAGAGAGAGAGAGAGAGTGACTGAGAGAGAGGAAGCGACGTAGATCGCTTTTATTTTCAATAAATAGTGCAAACTCATTTGTCCGTTTATTGATAGGTAAAATTAATGTATAATAGATACCTTTTTTAATTTTATAATAATATATGTCATGTCTCCGTATAGTATGATAGCGTTGGACTTTTTTTTTTGAAGAACTAGACACGATGCTAGGAGGGCGAGGTGTTTATAAGAAAATTATACGTATGTTCCGGAGTGGTCAAAGGGTATATTCTCGAGTTTCAGAGTAATATGGGCGATCACTTCCGGTTCTAATCAACGGCTCATGAATTATTAACGAATAGAATTCACGTTTGTAAATAAATAAAGTGTGCTGGTAAATCGTTTCTATAGATGTGAGAACCATTTGAACGATGTTATTATAGAAATCGAATTTTCACGATAGATTATTATTAATAATTTAATTGAAATATTTTAGTAATTTGTTTACTTAAATTGTTTTTTTTTATAAGTTATTTATTTGACTGTTTTTTATTAAGTTATAATTATTCTAATAAAAATATTGGCAACTATAGGTACGTCATAAAATGGAATTTCGTTTAGTCATAATTTAATATTTGGTTGATTAAACGGCTTCTGAAAAAAATTAAATGTTGACGACACATAATAATATAGTCACGTCTTTGGGTTATCTATGATAAAGTGCAAATAGCGTATAAAAAATAGGTATACATTCTTATAGCTCTGTCACGAAAAAAACTACTTGAACAATAATTCGACCAGAATAATGATTTTTGCACGCAATATTCGGATACACCGATTCTTTATACCTTATATTTACCGCCATATGTTCATATACGGAATACTTACCCCTGTGTAATATACGGTGTATTATAATATATTATAAGACGAATGTCAATATATAATATGACAATATGACAGGTTTGAATGTTGTGGTTGGGCGCACAGGGAACAATATAATATAGCCGAGGCATTCGCGATTGTAAAACGACATAATATACGCGTTAGGTTCACTACCGGCATTTTGTGTAATAATATAGTATATTATATTATGACAAACAAATCGAGCACCGTCTTGGTAGGTTTTTTTTTTTTGGTAAATCCAACAGAAGCAGATGTCCACCGGATGTCATATTTTCATAATTTAAATTGTATAAGTCCTCTAGAAGACTAGAAGACGTAATGAATACCTACCTCTTATTATTATATACAGATGACAAAGTTCCTAGTGATGTGGTACCTAATACTTACCCATATTTGTTTTCAAGTGGCCTCCGGTCGGTTGTCATTTTACAAATACTTTTGATGCTCAAAAATGGAACACTTGAGCGTTTACCGCGGAATCCGAATAATATATCATAATATATTATTATATAATATTATAATATACCCTTTAAAGAATGACATTCCAATAATGGACACTACAGGCAAATATTTTGATAAAACCGATTCATTTCTGCTGTCATTCATTTGAATAATACATTACATATCTACGAATATCCACTGTACTATACGGTAAGTTCTTTTTGACAAAAAAATAAAAAATGTTATTGTGTGATTTCGTTTTGCTTTCATATGAAATCGTTTATACGAGTTTGGCGAACTGTACCGTGGCTTTTTAAATGGCTATAATAATTTCTAAGCTTATTTTTAAATGGATATTTTTCAAGTGAAATTAAATTCAAAACCATACTCATTTCGAATACAGAAAAAAAGTGTATTCATTTTTGTGAGTATAATATAATTATATATATTATAATATTAGTGTAATATGTATTCTGATGAGTTTTATATTATGATCATTTGACTTCACTAGTTTTAATAAATTTAATTTGATTTTAAAATATGAGAGAAAAAAAACAATAATATTAAAAAATTGGTTTTTACAATATTATGTCAGTAATAAATAAACCACTGTATTGTTTTTGTATATTACACGCCTAATATAATATCGTTTCGTTCGTTTTTATAGCAGACTCGATAGTCGCAATTGCAGATCGACAAAAACCTAAATGTTCTGATCACACTTTTATTGAACTCGAAAAGTTTATAAAAAATATATGTTGATAGAAGTAACCAAGAAGCAATGAGGTCTATTTAATGACACCTGACGTCCCCTATACAATCCCTCGGGGTGGTGTAAACATCTTGCTGCAGTTGCGATCATATTTGCGGGGTTAAATATTTTACCGTCCGATATGCATCTATATAACTATGAGTATTAGTTTTCTGAATTACTCACTTATAAATTTGTAGCAAATTTTTAAGTAGATATAGTTTTGAAATAATAAATAATCGATTAGTTTAAATGCATGCGGTACACAAATAAGTGTAATATAATGTATTCCGTTTTTATGGTAACTTTTTTTTAAATGTAAACATATCTACCATTACTAATTTGATATTGAACGTTTGATTTATTTCTTAAAAACCCTTGAATTGTGTTAATGTAGTATTATCTGGTAATACAATTTGGATTATATTCGATCGAAAACCTATCAGAGATTGAGCATTAAAATGCACCATACATATATACTTTGGAACACTAAGTCTTAGTGTGTCTGACAACATTATAGATATATTTACAATGACAGTAGTGGTGGTGAGATAATAAATAAGTACCTTGGCGCGGTATCTCGAATTCGTATACGCCGAGTCAATTTAATTTTCCATTATGTCCGATAATGGAAAACCAACCCCTCGCCGTTCCCCGTCGCACCACCGTCGTTACTCCGCCGCTACCATCCGACTTTATATACTCTCTTTACAGTGAACGTGCTCTCTCTTTCTCTCTCTCTTTCGCACACAAACACACTCATTCTCTCTCTCGAATAGTAAGTGGGAGAGAGTGCGACGAGCAAGAGAAATATAGGAGACGGATATAGTGAAAAGGGGAGGGAAATACCCGAGAAAACTAACCCGGTGGAGTCTCATCAGCGTTTGTTAATTCTATTAGTTTCCATTATGAGCCGCCCAGGAGCAACTGGTAGAGGGGAGGGGGGGACGGCTTGGCTCCACGGCTCCGAACTTGGTCCGAATGGCCCACCAGAGACCCATCCTCATAATTACTAAATAAATTGTATCAGTCTCTCGGGCCAACGGTGGCGGCGGAGTGGTCTACTCTCCCTCCATCACCATATAGCGCTGCCTCCGCTGCTGCTGTTACTGCCCTTGCTACTCCTCCGTCAACCCTCTCGTTCCTAACCTCAAAACGACTACCGGACCCCTTTGATATGCCCAAAACCCCAAGGATAACCGTTGTGAAATTTATAACTACCGGCCGTTACGGCGTGTATTCGTTTGAAAAAAAAGACCGGGTTTATTAAAAGGTTTTTTTTTCCAGAGGTATATATACTCGAGATTTAGGTAGGTATGCAATCTGCGAAACAATGGGGACATGAATGTGATTTTGACTGTAAAACGAGTTGATAATAAGTATTGTTTTTGTTTTCATTTACCTACTCTTTTCGTTATTATTTTTTGTCATTTTCCTAAGCACTATAATAATATAAACTCTTTAAATCGTTGTACAGATTGCGTTCATGTATTTCGAATAGGCATAATAATGCTTAAGTAAAATAAACTTTGTTTGACTTTAAAAAGAAAAAAGTTGTAAATTAAAATACATTTTCCCGATTAATATCAATAACGCAAAATATATTATTATATTCTTATACATAAAATATATTTCGTTCATACTGAGTTACAATGTATATAATATAGGTATAATTCAACATAAGTAAGTACTACGATTAATATAATAATATTGTGTATGGTTAATTAAAGGTAAATTAGCTAACCATATTTCGATAATAATGGCATCTCTATAATATATGAATTAACCTAACCTAAATTCAAGAAAAATATGTTTACACTACAATATATGTACACATTTTTTTATCACATAACAAAAAATTTTTATTATAAATATCGTCTAAATTTAATTTTCTCTGCACGGTTAGATATTATAATTTATTCAAAATTAGATCAAATTTTTTAAGGATAATTTATGTAACAATAATACCTTTAATACCTTTAATATAAGAATAACAATTAGAAAAATGAACTATAAAGCTTTTCAAAAACATATTATTATTGAAATCTATTAACTTTTTTTTTTACTTTTTAAGATTTAAATTAGTCATATCAACATATTTATATCTGCCTCTTTATTAATTTTCCAAACCTATTTCATTAAAATCAAATTAACTTTATAGTTAAGTAGTTTTATAGATAGTAAAAGTATTACACACATAACTAAATAAATATATTACACGTCATACTATTGACGATGTATTGATAAGTAAGTTAAGATATCTAAATTATGAGCATACAATTTATAATATAATCACTTCAAAATAATAGTATGTTAATATATTGAAACGATGATTCTAATAAAAGTACCATATAACCATTATCATTACCAGTATCTGTATATTTTTTTAAATTGAACATAAAAAAAAAAAATTATTAATATTAATTATTATGTATTATATTAGCCATGGGCTTAAATGCTAAACATGTAGAATTATATTTTTTTTATTTTAAGAAACAACACAATTTGTTGTATAATAGTAAATTAAATTTTGATTAGTGTGATTGGGTAATGGGACGTAGGCGAAGCTGGTATTCATAGTAATACATTTTCGGTATGGTTTATGTTATTTTATTATATAGATAGAAAAAGAAAGTAAAAAAAAACAAACAGTTATAGGTAATAATAACGATATGATATTAAAAGCAATTGATAACTTTTGGAAAGTTATAAAAATTTCGTGGGTATAGCAAATTATATATTTGAGTAGTTGAAATTATTTATTAATGGTTAGTTTAGTGGATAAAATCCTTAGATCATTCTCATTTAAATCTTTTCGGGTGGTTTCCGGAGAGAGAGGAGCGATTTTTTCAAAAGTAATGTGTTTTAAGAATACATTATGAATAGAAATAAATTTTAAATTATTTTTCATGTGTACATTTTGGCAATGTAAAAAAGAGACAGGTTATATTATTCTAAAGTTCTTTTTACGTTTTTTATATAAAAATATTGTCATAAATTTGACAGATGGGCCATGTGATTTATTTATTGTCAATCAAAATGACAGAAAAATAATCAAGTCTAATCAAAAATGACGATCCAAGTAATGTCGTTGTTCAACTGTTATTTTATTGTACAAATGCGTTCAACCGAAAAAGCTAATTTTTTTTATATTTACGAATGATAATAATATTAACTGTTTTTCCAACAAAATGTGTACTTATTTATTTATATTTTGTTTTAATTTTGTTTACAATAAAAGCGCTAATACAAATTAAAAACTGAATAAAACTAAAGTATAATTTTTATTAAAATTAGAATTGAGAGCCCAGAAAGTTTGAAACAACTAGTCATTAATTCAGTTTTAATTTAATCACAGACTGAAATGAAATTTTAACGTGCCCAACTTTCTGGTCGTTTCAGAATTATACTGTGTACTACACAACAGTGGCGTACCCCTTTTACAGGTCTCCCGGGACTCCTTCCCATGCTTTTGTTTTATGGGATTATTATTGTATTAAAACGATCTCTGCCTTAAAATGCGATTAAAAATTAAGCTGTTATCGTGCGGAAAGAAATAAAAACTTCGGATAACGTTAAAGAAAATTGGTACCTAATTAATTATGCCGAGATTAAACTCGAATATTATTTTATTGTCTTTTTAAAAATATCTTAAATCGATACTTATTTTTTCTTTAATTTATGCACACTTTCATAATTTATTATTTATCGTAAATGATGGATGTTATATAGTTTTGCTTTACCTCCGTTCTTTTTTCTACGATAAATGCAAATGATCGTACACGTTTTGTAGATCCTAACCTGTGTAGTGATCATATAGATTTTATATTACAATCAGACACTTTAAATGAAATAAAAAATATAAAAAAAAACTTAATTGAACGTTAGATTAATTTTCATACTCAGGAATATAGGTATTACAGTAGTCAATATTAACATAATATATTTTACTAGTTGTGTGCGCACATACTTATGAGTCAACACGATTTTTAACCCATTTAAATGACACGGAGATAAAACGATATTTTCATCGTCGCGTTCAGCTGCAGTAGTGGACGGCGTGATTAACTATTTTTCTTATTTGACGTACTTAAAGCTATATCGTACACGAAAATCTGCGGCATAATTTCATCTCGTAGCGCGCAGCTAAACACGATTTAAAAATAAATGCATACACAAACATTTTTTACTTATGGTTTTGGCAATCGGTACGCGGATTAACGGACGACGCCCGCCCTCTCGAAAAACAAAAATATTGACCGGATTAACGGAGGAGGGTATATAATAATAATAATAATACTATGTATGTGTACTTTGCATATGATACAAATCTGAAAAGGACTTTCACCCTCGCGACTTGCCCCTTATTGGTACACACACGTGCCAGCACACGTGGCCCACCCAATAACACCGTAGGGAAAACCCACTGGCGGCGGTAGCGTATTAGCGGATCAATCAAAATGTGCCATCGTGTTTTGCGTTAAACGTACGGCGCTATTAATAATCCATAAATGGGCATCGTATAACGACCCCGCGGGGTCGCTGTCTACCGGAGATCGAAGATTTTGCCAAAACGGAAATATGCAGTTTAATATAATAATACATATAAAATATTATCGTGCCAGTTCAAAACGATAATCGCCTTTTATACAGCATTCCATCCAACACGGACAAAGCATCATTAGGATCAGACACCGAAGACACCACAAATATTAGGATAACCTTCTTAAGAAAAACCGACTTATCTAATGCAATAAATTTAGCAAACATAATATAAGTGTATGATAATATTACTGCATGTATTGTGTATATATTTAATTAACTTTACTGTGAATTCACGTTTAGTATATAATATAACGATTGTTAGCCAACCGAATATTAAGCAAAAAAATTTAAAACCAAAAACTGATAACCTTTGTTGTCGGTGTTTTTTTCAGCTCAATAAAATAAAAAATAAGAGGTAAGTAGGTCGTAGCGGTGTCATAATATATAATTTTATACGCGTACTGTGCTTAGGTGCACCTGTGAGGTGACGGTCGATAATATTATCTACTCTGAGAGACCTAGTGTCGTCTATTTAACGCGCCCGACGCAGTTGTCGAAAACGCTAATTAATGTTATTTCATTCGCTCGATAGTTGATGAAAACCATAGTGTAGCATAATTATTATAGGTATATGCAGTCGATGTTAAGAGAGGCCGAGAAACTAGACACAAAACAATATTGTATAAATCGAGTTTCGACTCAAAAAAAAAATGTCATTTTAGTTATAGCTCATTGTATGTATAGAGATCTGATTATTTTTTGTTTAATATTTGTAGATAAATGAAATGTTGAAAAAAAATTCTGATAAAAAAATGTGAAATATTTATCTGCGTCGAGATAAATTTATGTTTTAAATTTTTCCCATCGTACTATTAAAACTTATTATAATTATAATAATGTTTACATTCTCTAATTTTTGATTTCTGAAACTATATATAATATTAGTAATGTTAAAGGGCCCCATGCACGGAACGATATGTCGATAGACTTATCGTCAAACCGATCAGCCAGTTTGTTGTCAAATATCGCCTACTCCATACACGAATCGATTTGTCTATCAACTATTCACCCGATGCGCAGTAATTCAGTTAGTTTCGAAGTGCGAAGTACTAATGTTGTGTTTTATATATTATAAATTTTATATTTTTCAAAATTTCCTACGTTTTTACACAATTTCCAACTTAATAGAAAGGAAGAAAAACATTAGTTAAAGTTGTTCTTGTTTTGGCTGTGGATGATGAAGATGAACAAATTAAAAAATGAAATGCTCAAAGTAGTGATTATTGGAGAAGAGAAAGTATTCACATATGAATTTTTTACATGAGTTTCAGTCAAATGAAATTGCAGATTTTAAAAATTATTTGCATTTGAAAAATCATACATTTTATGAGTTGTAGGATCTAGTTAGACCGTTCATAGAAAAATAAAATACTATAATACGAAGAGGTATTTCTGCGGAAGAGCGTTTGTAGCAACATTGCGATTTTTGGCAACTGGTAGGAGCTATGAAGACCTTAAGTTTTTATTTTCGAATCTGCTTAAGCTCAAGGAAAAATTATTCCTGAGACTTGTTGGATAATATATGAAGTATTAAGACAAAAATATCTCAAGGTTAGTAAAAACTTGTAAAATTAATATCACAATTAAAAAAAAAAATAATATATACCATAAAGCAAAACTATATTCTTCTAGAAGAGCAAAAGGCACTTTTTCTTTTTTATAAAAAAAAAAAATGTTTTGGATACTTGAAGTTTTAAAATAATTTTGACTAAAAAAATTCTAATTTTTTTAGATTTTTTTTAATTTGTCAATAAAAATTGTGTCGTTTGTAAATAATCTTGATAATTTAATACAAGGTTTTATACAAAATCAGTTTGCTACAAATGTACAGCCTTAATAATAATGTATTATGATACTTTGTAGATTCTATTAGTAAATACGTTTATTTTAATATACTTGCTTTGTAGTTTGTATCATGTTTCGTAAAAATAGTCAAATAAATAAAGAATTATTGATTTTTTAAGATACCAAATACAGAAATAGAATGGGAGCAAGTGGCAAAGGATTTCAGGGCGTTTTGGGATTTCGATAATTGCCTAGGAGCAATTGACAGAAAACACGTATTGATCACTAAACCATCAAATAGTGGATCATATTACTTTAATTATAAAGGAACATTTAGTGTAGTACTTTTTGCAGTGGCGAATGCAAACTTTGAATTTATTTATGTACATTGTGGTACAAATGAACGAGTTTCCGATGGAGAAATTTTAAAAAAAACTGATCTATATCGGTAATTAGAAAATAGCGATAAGAATACCTCCTCCTCAAAGTCTACTACAAGTTGGGTAAAAGTTACCATTTGTTTTCACTGGTGACAAAGCATTTCCTCTCATGAAAAATTTAATAAAACTATACGGAAAATATAATTGAGGTTATGATGAACACATATTCAATTACAGACTTTCTAGAGCGCGAAGGGTTGTTAAAAACGCTTTTGGAATTTTGGCTACAAGATTTCGAGTTTTCTTACAACCATTGAACGTTAGTGTTGAAAACGTTGATAAAGTCTTTGAGTCATCTAAAGTCAGACTACTTTGGCCAGTTCTCTTTTGTATGCTGTCTTCAAATTATTAATTTTTTTTTTAATAAAATCACGCCAGCTTCAGGAATTCTTTCTTAGTGCTTTAGAATAAGTATACCTTTATTTCTCAAGTATTTATTTTTCGCAATATCATTTTTTACGTTCCACAATGTCGGATGATTTTTATATTCATCAATGAAATCGGCCACAAACGTCTTATCAAATTCGAAAGCCATTATCATACAAGTTTAAAAACTTTGAATAACTTTTTAAAAAAATAAGTAAGTAATGGACTGAGTTCAAACCAGGACCCAGTCACTAATACAATATAGTTTACGCACGGTTGACATCGACAATACCATTTACCATTCACGCATATACAAGTTTGTCGACATGTCGGCGGTTTGTCGTGTTGACGCTCCGCGAGCGTTGACACGCAGACACGACAACACAACGACCAACAGGTACACACACGTATCAATCTGTCTGTTCAATGGCGTTTGAGGATAAGTCTGTCGACATATCATTTCGTGTATGTGGCCTTTAACGCCAATAATTAATACTGACAAGTATAATATTTTGTAAACAAAAAATTAAATGATGCAAATCATTTCTCAAATTACGGTAGTAGATTAGTAATGAATAACAAAATAATAACAATATTATGATCATGAATAATATTGCAATTTACTGCAGAATATAATAATATACCGTTTAAAGCGCCGAAGAAAGTATATACTTATACACTATGGGCATAGGCACATTATAATATATATGTTTCTGAATATCGCGTGTAAAAAATTATCCACGTACCCATATTTCCTTTTGCAATTGTTGGGAACGCCTCGTATTTGGAAATTGTCTGAAAACGAGAATTTGACCTTTTAAGGTGTTCGTTCTCGAATCAAATTTTTTTTAGAAATTTTATTTACCTCGTATCTTATACGTTTTCAAACTCGACAGCAGTATAATTTGTAAAATGACTAGATTTAATTGAACAAAATTAACGATTACACTTCCCAGGTACATGTAATATACTTATATCGTATTATTTGTAAATATATATATATATATATATATATATATATATATGATGTTTCACAAACATGATGCTCACCCCAATTTTTCTTCAATATGCGGTAGTTGTATAAAATCTAATTTTTAGAATTTCAAAATATTCTTAAAGACCACAGCATACTTTGAATTTCTTGAAATTGTTCGTATCTTCGGAAAGAATAATGTCTTATGGAGATACAATAAACTTTTGTTTTTTTATCTTTAGTATAAATATTTAAATAACTGAGAAACCACTCGTTCGAATTTTAACTTTAATACATCAAAATGTTAAGAAAAACTATCAGTTAAATAATTTGCTAACGAAATGGGAATTCTTATTTGAAAACAGAAGTTTGAATCGCTATAGGACATTTTTTTTAAGTATAGTACAAAAAATTCTTATAAGAATATGAAAAGGTCTTTATCTATGTGTATTTAAAAGTTCCAAGAAGAAATTTATTATTAAAAGAAAAATTGAGAGTAAATTTTAGTGAATTATCCTATATACCAGCCGTTTATTATTTTTAAATGTTATTAGCTATTAGTACTAGATTATTACAGTTCAACAATTAACAGTAACATACAGTGGAGAATATTACACAATAGTGATTTATACACCTATTTAATAAGCATAAATTTGCGATGCCGATCTGCTGAAGTCGCTACGATTTAACGCGGAACAATGGTGGGAAAATATTTTTGTAATATCGTTGAAAATTCCATACCGTCGTCCGTATCATCGGTATAGCAGTGAGTCGGCCGGTATAGTACAACTGAAACACTATTTTCGCGTTTTTGATTAACAAGTGTGGTACACGCAACACGATCGTATATAATAATTTTTAGTATACAATATTATAATATTTATAGCGGACGGGCGCTCTGGCGTGCCAATGTAATACCCGTGCGTATAGTGTTTCGAGATCATATGACTAAACGTATTTTCGCCGTATACTACAAAATATATAACACAATATAATGTTATTATAATATACCTAAATAGCAGCTGCGCAGTCGGGTTGAAAGTTTTGACGTAAGAAAAATTATGAAAAAAAAAAAAAAAAATGTTAAGTATAATATGATAATGACGATAATCGTTCGAGGCAAATCGTGGTGGCAGTCATGTATATATATATATATATATATATGTAGAGGTACACACTACCAGAGCCAGTTAAGGCCTGCAGTGTTTTCCACGGCTCCGACACCTTGCGACTGTACAGTTGTACGCATAGTGCAGCGCGCGTGTTATAATATCGTTTAATGAGCCCTTTGTCGGCGTTGCCGTATAATAATGTTACAATATAATATGAATTACGGTCGTCGATTACCCCGCGTGGCCCGCGATGATGTGTCATGACGTGTGCGAGTGTGTAACAGGCCGAATAAAGCGCGTCCCGGGGAATTAATTATCGCACAATCGCGTATATATATATAATACTCAACCCGTTTAAAACGCGAACGTTTCCAAATACACACACACACACACAGACGGCACATCACACGCGAGTGGTTATTATGCGTACACGTACAGAGGTGCCCGTTTAATAATAATAATAATAATATGTGATATATTATTGTGACGTCCGAAAACCGGGTCTCCGCGACTTTTACGAGATCCGCGCGGCGCGCACACAATGCGACGATTTTAAACGCATTTATAACGTCTTTGTTGCGCGATCGTTGTTACGATTTTTCACAAACGTTCGCGACCGGCTTGTCGTCGTCGCCGTCGGCGCTGGTGCGGTGTTCACCGGAGCTGAAAACGAAACGGAACATATAATTATCATTATTATTATTATTGTCGTCGTCGTCGTAGTCGTCGTCGTCGTCGTCGTCGTCGTCGTTGTTGTCGCGTACAAGCGGCCGCCTATTATTCGCCACTATATTTTCAGCCCCCGTCCAACGACCTGCACTACACAGCCCCCCAACACCGCCGTGTGCTGCGGGAGAGAGCATTCGACAATACATAAAATAACATAATGTAGGCCAGCGAGCGCGTATTATATTGTTATAACCGTCGTCGCGCGCGGGGACCTGTAAAAAAGGATATAAATCAGCGATTCCGCACTCCGATGCGGAATACTATGCAGCAAAAGGGACGTCAAAAGGGTAACGTCACTCGTACTGCTGCTGCCGCAATACACGACCATTGTCTGTGCGTGTAGTGTAATAATATTATACACAAGTCGTGTATACACACGTATATGTGTGTTGTGCACCTCGCGCACTACACACAGCACGGTTGCCGTATAATGTGCGTACGCACGACGTGTGTAATAGTCGGCGCGGCGATACGATATTATATCATATTATGTGTCATAGCTTCCGCCGCGGCCGTTTTTAAATAATCTATCAAGAACTGCCGCAGTGCAATAAAACATAATATCTGAACCCGTTTAAGCGTGATGCGTATAATGTACGGCCGAATAATAACGGTATAACGTATGTATATTGTGCATCGAGAGAACCGCGTGCAGTCGAATTATTATTATGATTTTAAACGGGACGTATGCACGTCATATTGTGTGCGCGTAATGTTGTACTAGACGGCTGACCCTCGAGGACAAAGGATTATGTCCATTGTATATAGTCTTCAGAGGTCAGCGCGTGTGCAGCAATCGATAAACGCATTGACGTCCGATTTGGGTTTCGAAGAGGTATCCGTCCCGTCAATGCTGTGCATCGGTATAGGAAATCATTGTGTCCGGAATAATTGTATTGCTATATAATATATCGCAGGATGTTATGGTTTAAATGCGACGCGTAAACGTGTAATATAATAGTCCGATATGTCGTAAAGTTATATGCACCCGCTGCACGCGTATTGTGTTGGAACCATATCGATGCACCCATAATTTAAATTAAATTAATAACTGCTCAGGCAGGCTACCGCGGTTACCGTACCAATACAATACAGTAGACTCTCGGCAGCTCGAAGCTCAAGTGGGGGAAAAAAATTCTACTTTCTAAAAATGTCGAGTTATCAAAATCTTGAAAAAAGTATTTATTTATTTTTAAATATGTATGTGAATTACATAAAAAATAAATAAATAAACATACCTATAACATAACTTACACGATATGATATTTTTCTCAAAGAATTGGTCTAAGGTTAATTGGTTTTGTTTATTTAAAACATTGTTCTCGATTCTATTTTCTAAGCAACCTAAATAGTATTCTCCTAGTATCATTATTTTGTGACTTGCCGAGTTTTCATTGAAGTTTTTTAAAATTACATCTTTATTTTTTATTTATTGCTGGGATTCCAAATTCTTTGGCTAATCTTGTTTAAAAATTTACTTAATTTGGATAAGAAAATTCGAGATATCCAAAACTTGTCCGATTAATTTTCGAGTTGACGAGATTGTTTTAACATTAAGACGTGTTATTGTTATTTGAAGGTGAATTTTATTTATTCGAGATATCACGAGAATTTCAAGTTATTAAGGTTCGAATTACCGAGAGTCAACTGTATAGAAAGTATTGCGAAGTATTACGACTTTTGAAATATATTTACACCCTATAAAAATAGAACAATAAAGATGTCGACATTTTATACCGTTGTGACATTACACAATGATTAAAATTTAAAAACGTGTACTCGTATAAACAGCTGGGTTTGATACGCATATAATATTGCATTACTGCAATTCCAGGAAACTTCTGACTTACAAGTAATACACGATACCGAGAATTCAATTCATTTGGATCATTCCGTACACTAAAGCGTAATGATATAAAAAAAAAATTAAAAACTAAACAATTAGAGTAGTGGTTTTTCGTCATTGTCGCGTCAACACCTTACTATAATAAATTATACTACATTATTTGAATTCATTTTGAGAATTTTTCATTAAAATTTAGAGTCATTTGATTAAAATACAGAACCTTGGTATTTAATAGCTTTAATATCTTCAATTAGTCTAGGATAATGACAATAAATGAAAATAAAATATAAAATCTCATATAACGTATGTTACTTAAAATGTTTTGTTCGTGCTGTTACAACAACGTTCAATTAAATTCATAAACCTTTTATGAGCGATATTAGGCTATAAAGCCTTAGGATCTGAAGTACTTTTTAACGTTTAAAACTCGATTGAGTCGGTTAGATTTCGAGGTCCGGTAATTAAGTGAAATTAAACATATTTGTTTATATTAAAAGGTCAAGCCTTACCTCTTGTGATTAATGGTAAGTAATAATGGAAGTTGCGTGTACGTTTTCTTACTAATAATTTAGTGTGCACTTATAAGGTTAGGTTGTTAGGTAAGTGTAATGTTTCTGTGTACATGAAACATATTATACTGAATTGGAAAGTTTGTGTGTACAGTACTTGACGAAATATTTTAAATCTTGTGCAATTAAAACTTTGCAACGTAATTCAAATTAAATAAATTCGTATGTCTTTCCGTCATGTGATAGCAATACCAAAATTAAAATAGTGTAGTTACCAGAGTTCTCTGTGGTATAAAAGGCGGGGCACTTATAATAGATATCTGAGAGTGTATATTTTATCAGTCTTATACCTATAGTTCATATAACATTTTATATGGATAATGACTTTTCAACGCATTTTACACGAGTAGTTTTTGTGTAAATAGTCGTGTTGAGCGTTAAACAAAACCCGTTTCATAAAAATTACAAAAAATATATTATAATATAATTTTTAATATTTGTAGCGTTAAAATGTTTGTTTGTAATAGGAAATCAGTTTTAATTATAAAATAAAAAAATACCCAAAACATCGACTGGAAAATGAATCCGGGAAAGTACTATATTTAATGTAATTACATTTTTTTATTACGTGTTTGACCTTTTTGATTCGACTGTTTTATTAAAACATTATAAACTAGTCATTATTAACGGTTGGTTATATTTATCTTTTTTTTATGAACAAATTATTGTACACGATTTTTTTCTGAACGCTTACTTTTTTTTTATATATCATTAGAATCAACGAGCTTTTTCATATTTAACTTCCCTTGTATATATTATGTGGAGTTGTGTAGTCAATAAATTTGAATTTATAGACGACATTTCGGGGGCCACATTTCTGGCGAAAAATCAGATGTACATATAAGCTTTTAATGAAATATGTTTTTACCGTAATTTAAAATAACTACTCGCACGTTTGATAGAAATGTTTATGTAGCCCAACGAGGAGAAAAACCACGCGGTTCACCAGTGATTTATGATTCTGGAATGCCCACGGGGTATACTGAATAAAATCTCGTGTAATTTATTATCATTGAACCATTTGTCAGGCGCTCCACCATTATCATGCAAAAACAAAATAAAAATACCCTTAAAAACAATGTTATTTGAAAACCATTGATATCTTACACGAATAATTCAACGTACAACAAACAATGTATATATATATATATATATTGTTTGTTATTATTTAATAAACAAAAATTATATAAAATTACACATTGTGCATTTTACATAATATATAGATAAACATAGAGTTTTTCTTTGAAAACACTCAAAATTCCAATGAGATTATTAAACATTAATACCATATGAGAAGTAAATGAAGGCTCGGGTGTGAAACATAGTAGTTTATAGTTCTATTTATTTTTTCCCTTAAACGTGGCTAATTGACAATTAAAAAGTATGTATCTAAACTGTTAAATTAATCGAGTTGTGTAGTGCAGTCATAGATTGTTTTACATTATTTTTTTCAGGTATCTCGACGACCCTCGGTTGACTTAGTGTTAAGTCTTGGACACTATGTCGTTGTTTAAATCCATGTTCTGATGTCCGCATCAGTCCGCGAACAAAAGGTGAATGTTGAATACGAGGCCTTTCCGGCCACGCCACTCTTTAACTGTAATAAGTAATAACTATTATGTATTAACTATTATGAATAGATAGTGTTAAACGAAATAAGAGTTTCACGATTTTGCATTTTATTATTGTAAAATAAAATCACTGCAAAAACAGAGAATATTTATTTAATTATTATTCTGCACAAAATACGTATTTATTAAGAGGTATATTACTTTTAAAGGTTAAAGAGAAAGCTATATATTTATTAGTGTGGTTATAGTATGTTTATAGTTAGAACGGTAAAATTATTTAAAAAGCAAAATATCCACAAACGAGCTTGTCGTCGAAGCATACAAATATCAGAAACAATACATTACAAGCATACTGTATTGAGTATAGTAAATATTTTTGACCAATGAATATACGAAATAATTAAAGTACGAAATAAGAATGTCATCTCAACTATTTAACTATCATACAATAACATTTAGTCAAAACTAAATAATGTTCTCACATATAATCTGTGTTTAACCACCACGAGAAACAAATAAAATTAATTTCATCAGCGTCATAAAAATCTGTCGGTTTGTCAAAGAGAAAATTACATTGTTGTAAATTGCAGCTGATTCTTCTTTCAACGCGGACACGCGGTATGCTATTACAATACAATTTGAACGCGAAAACCACATCGCTGACTAACCGTGCAGAAAATTGTTTATGTTTTCCTCAAACACGTATTACGGCTGATACAAAACGAATAGTAAGACTGCGAATGAGAAATGCGAGATTATTAAAAAATGTACTAACTGTTACTATAGTTTATTACTATTTAAAAAAAAATTGTTTTTAGTACCTATGTCAATTACTGAAGGTTGTTGCGATTTCATTCATTCAAAAAATGAATAGAACAATAAAATACGACCTATTCAAAAATGGAACCTCTTTCTTTAGCCACAACAGTAAAGTTATTTCTTTATTCTTTTGTACATACGTCTATAGAAATTATCATAAATGTGCAAATTGTTTTATTCCCCGTGGTATTATCAATTATCATTAGCGAGTGTTTGAGTATATACTTATTAAGTATAAACCTAACCTACCTATGCAGAATCCTGCATAAATATTATTATTATTTCTGGTTGCATATAAAATTATCAATGCAGTGTTTTGTCAAATGTTTCTTGAAATTTTGTCAGAAACAATAAAACAAATTGTACATTTACGTGATAGAATATTAAAACAGTTGGCCGATTAACTTGCATTGACACACGCGTTAGTTTTCTAACCATAATATTAAAATATTTACTATTAGATTTTATTAGTGTCGTTCATTTATATAAATACATGTAGAATATTAATATGAATTACAATAAGTTCAACATTTAATATGCACAGTGAAAATTTATAATTCATACTATTCATAGAAACCAAAGCACAACAAAAAAAAGGTTAGTAAGTAGATATCGCTCTGCAGTACAGTTACCGTAGGGGTCGTATGAGCACTGCAAAAATTAATGGGTTAAATTTAAATATGATATTGTAAATACTAATATAAATATTTGGAGAAAATTTCAAGTGTTAACGGTAATTCATTTTTGGGTTACACTAAAAAACTAAAATCAATTTTATCTAAAACTGGTTTTGCACAAGAATTTCCGTTTTTCCTTAATTTTTTTTTAGTTTATCCTGATTATTTTAAAAAGTTTTATGAGAATTTTCAATTTTGACTTCTCCATAAGTACAAACTAGATCCAATTTGCTATCAGAAACCACCCTCAAAGTTGAAAATCAAAGCTTTATTTTGACTACTTATCGTGTGTACAGATCCTCTCCCCTCAAAAAAAGAAAAAAAAAACAATCACCATTTAAAAAAATATACGTTCATCGCTCCTCTCAGAATCTAAACATTTATATATACATCACAAAACCATATTTATATGAGAGAAATTTTATTGTTCTTTTTCAATACTTTCTATTTGGGCGATCAAACGACTGGAAAAATCGTTGTCCGAACTCAGACTTTATAATAATAATAATATATAGATACATATACGTAATACAACATATTATTGTTGTACATATATATTTGTTATGTCCGCAAGGCAATATTGTCGTTGCGCGCTGCAACTTTTGTAATCGGTAAACTTTGCTGCTCTGCACTGCTGCAGGTTCGAGCGGTGCATTTTAATTCCATGTTTACGTGATTCTCATCGGATACATACTGCATAGATATAGATATATACATAGATATATAATAAAATCGTGTGCATAACGACCGGTGGAATCTCGCGGGGGGGGGGGGTCGATACATACTGCACATAATACGCAAGAGAGCAAACATCACGGTCGTATATTATAATATTAATCCGAAAGGAATCGTCGTAATAATATAATAATATACAACTATACAGTGTAACATCAACATGTATATAATATATATATATATATAAACAGGCGGGTAATGGAATCACTACTATATAACAATACGCTCTGGAGTGGGACGGGATTTTAAGGGGATTTGGCGTGTTGTTGTTCTTAAGCCCAAGGAGGAGGAGGTGGTTGGCTCGAGGGGTAGCACAAATAAACTCTGTAAAAAAAAGATTACAGAAGGATTGGACACGGTGTTTGTGGCTACGACGGCGGCGGCGAGGGTTGTTGGTGACCGTCGCCTGCGACGTTATATAAAGAGGGTAGTCGTAAAAACGCGCGGAGGGTGTTAAACGAGCGGCAGATGGATTGATCCGTCGAAATGTTAATCAGATTTTGGGGTGGTAGTCCGTCGGTGGCGGCGGTGGCAGTCGGTTTATCGCCCTTGTTGCATTTACATGTTTATGCGATTCGGAGCAGACGGAGAGGAAACAATCGGAAATGACGACGACGATTCGACGTGCACCGGCGATTTTTAATTATTTACCGGTCTTGAGCGGGGGTGTCGACGTAATTACCGATCGGCCGTGCGATATCGCGTGGTCGTATGCGACGCGGTACACACATATAGCGGTTGCACAGATGGCCGTTTTAACGACGCAATAGTGCAATATTATATTTGTATAATAATATATTATGTCTGAATATCAGCAGCAGCAGAAGCTGAAGCAGTAGCGACGACAATGCGGACCCTTTAATAACAATTATAAACGAAATTTTCGATAGATAATAATAATATTATCATAAAATGATCGATGGGCCCCGGTTCTGAGATCGGAAATTGATAAATTTCGCACAATGCGCACGCAAAGGTGCGGGCCCGCGTGCTACCGCGGCAGACGAGGAAATATTTCGGATTTTTTGAACATTTGTCCCGAAACGACCGCTACGGTTCTGATGGATTGCATTCAAATCGATTTTCACACATGCTATATTTAGACATTAGCATACACGATTGTGCACGATTTATAATAATAGTGTAGCCATACGTCCTGGGAGTCGAACGAGTCGTTACAGATTTGTAGCCCAACGTCCACTGCTGCAGTTCATGTAAACGCCACCTTAATTGGCTATAACGTGTCAATAATGACCGGTTATACACGATGTTGGCAGTGAATATTGTACCGGGAAACTTGTTTCAGCAAACGAAAATAACTTAATTTTTTAAGTGGGCTTGTATATAAACTGTTGCTGCAGTACGGCGGCAGTAGTAATATCGTCAAGATGATAAAATAAATAATGATAGGTACGTATAGATTTTTGCTTTACAATTGGTCTGGGTGGACGGCACTGTGATGCATAAGTTATAAGTACATTATTTTACATTAGACATGTTGTTTATATTATGTTGTTGTATACCTATTACTGACGTATTAAATATATTTTGTAAAGTTATTGTTATAGTCAACGCGCACGACTAATGAAAATCAAATGTCTACTCACTGCTGTCGTGCCTGTAGAGTGTATTGAAAAATAATACTCTCCGTATGGTTTCCAATGTATCATTAATCCAAATCGAAATTACAATAAGCATTTTATATTTGATATTTAATTTGAATTTATATTATTATGACGACGACGTTGACATTGCAGTCTACAGCTCATAATAATAAACATTATTTAAATCTTGTATTTTTAATTAGTATATTAATAAATAAGTAAGTTATTATATAGAACAATAATATAAAATACAAATGGAAATTTCGTAGAGTTATTAGCTTATCTGAAAATATTTTTTAAAACTAATTATTTGAATTGGTGTCATACACATCTAAGTTTGAATGATGGGAGGTATAACTTATATGTTATAAGTAAATTATGCGATAAATGGATTATAATATATTTTATTTTACATTGATAAAATAAGTAAAATTGAGTTAATTGGTTGATAAAATATTGAGATTTTAAGATTTTTAATAAACAAAAATTGGACGTTGAACAATATCATATCGTTATGTTCATTTCAGTGCATTTAGTAATTATAGCGATGTGTATAGTATTATTTTAAATTTAATTTAAAATCATATGAAGCATTTAAAAGTGATTGAAGCCGATTTCGGTTCATAAAAAAAGTATTCAAGATAACAAAAACTGTATTAGACTTTTTCAAATTTGCTTGTGATGAAAACTGGAGAAAAATCTAAAATATGTCATTTGTTAATTTTTCATTCGTTAATAACGTAAAATCTTCACCAAGCCCGCGGTGGTGGTAAGTGACTTAAACTAATAAATACAATAAAATATAGAAATCACGCGTGATGGAATCTATAAACAAGTCAAAAAAAATTAACGTTAATTTTATGCATTAAATCTACGATGCCCTCCCGCCACAGTCGTATATTATATACACAGATAATTAATTCACTGAAAAATATAAACCAGCCGTGAAATTATACACAGTATATGACCGCATTTACTCATACGGCTTAAGTGTCATAATATATAATATGAATTTTGAGTGGGTACCTACTGCAGCAATGATAATAATAATAATAAAAAAAAAAAAGGGGTGATGCATTGTCCGTCCGTCGCACTGCAGCTTGTGCATCACGGTCTGAAATTGATAAATAGTTTTAATAATCTCGACGTATGTAAAAATTCGAGTTCATTGTTCGACGCGCTTTCATATATATAAACATATGAAACATACACATCACACACACACACACATATATATATATATATATATATATATATATATATATACTGCCACGGAGGAGTCGAGTGCAATATTATTATACATCATTACGACGAGTTCATTTCGATTATCTGCCGCTCATAAAAAGTTTAATATATTTTTATCTGATTCGAAACCATATCGCAGTCGCGGTGACGGCCACACACACACACACACACACACACATAGGCGTACTACAATTTAAATGTTTACATTCCCAACAGACTCGAGTCATATATATATATATATATATATATATATATATATATATATATGTGTGTGTGTGTCGACTTCGGGGACATGTGTTATTGCGGGGCAGGGCGTATATAATATAATGAAACGTCCGTAGCCGCAATTGCGGGGCGGGCGGGTATACGTGCGGCGGCGATTTATCTATCGGCGGCCGTGTGTGGTCGGGGGGAGGGGAGTGGGGAGAGAGAGGGGAAGAGAGAAAAAAGGCGCGCTAGACTTTTGGCCGCCGGCATCGGGCGAAGCGAATCAAAACTCGGGGGAACCGCCAGATGTCACTGGGCCAAAGCCCTGCGGGTCCGGTACGAGGTGCCAAAGAAGAATTACGCCCTTGGGACCCGTGAGCCGGTTGTGTCGCGGGTGCGCGCGTGGACCGACACGTCCGTACCCAGGCCGCGTAATACGTGCTATAGTGTGTGTGTGTGTGTGTGTGTGTTTGGCGGGCACGACACGCGGAGACGGACGACCGCGGCCTGCGTTGGCGGGCGGGCGGGGGGGGGGGCGAGGACTGGAAAAAACGTTATTCGCGCAACGATAATATTATATTATTATTATTGTATAACCCGCGGGGGCAGAAAAAAAAATATAATATTTTATATAAAACCGAGTTAAATAAACGACGACTTGGCGAGAATCGTATTGGTGTGTACCTATACAGATATATATATATATATATATTATTTCGGTAATATCTGAAAGGGTTAGGTATATGTATGTGTGTTATGGGCGAATTTTTTTGTTTTTTTTTTAAACGTCCATCGATTAATTATTTACATTTTACCGGATCCTCTGACGCGTCCCGTCGATGACGAATCGGTCTCGCGATTTTTTTATAGTTTACGACCTTTGACGGGAAAAAAATACGCATCTATACGTTATATATCGTATATTAATCATTATAATATATGTGACTTGTCCAAAAATATATATGAATTAATATATTATTCAAATAGTAAACGGGTTCTAATGATCGAAAAAAATATGACACTAGAATGATTGTCTCGTCGAATGTTAACTATATTAATGCATCATTTTTTTTTTTTTTTTTTTTTTGGAACTGAATAATATCGTTATATCATATTTACAATTTATTTGAATAAGCTTTAGTAAGTTATAGGTACTATTAGGTAAATTAAACAATACTATAGAAGAGAAGAGACAATGAGAAATGTTGTGGTTATCAATCGCATACATCTATATTCTATACCATAAAAATTTAAATACCGAATGTATAATGATACATAGTATTATAATAATATTATAATAATGTAACTATATATATGAACTATAGAGCATATTTTAATGCAAATTTAAATAACAAACAACGTAATACAAATTTTAGATTTTGAGCGGAGCGAGGAATGTATTCATTTCACAACGATGTGTATTTTTCTCTTTGTTTGTGTCTGTTATTACGTTTTAGGGTAGTAAAAGTGCTCCGTTTTTTTTCATCAACATATTTTCCGGTACAAAAATGAATCTAATTGGTACTTGGGGGGGGGTCAAAAGTAAAAAACTCCCAATAGTTTTCAAACGCGTCGGGAAAAACAACAAAAAAATTATGGGAAAAATGAGAATTTTTACGGGAAGAGCCAATTTTTGACAAAATCGATTTTGATTTTTGGTGTAACTAGGGTCGTATTGAGGTTTGATGGCGCTCTTGGCAAATCACTGCATTTGTGCCCCCCCTCTCTTCCCCAATTGGAAATTTACATTAGTTTAAAAAAAACCATTTGAGATATATAAAACATGTATAAATACATAGTATACTAGATAATAGCTGATAACCTTTAATAACTATTTGTATTTATATTACTTAAATATATAAAAAAATTACTACATTATAAAGACAAGTATTTTTTTTAAATGTTTTTTTTTTTTTACAATTGTGTTTAATAATTTTAAATTTATTTTAACTTTATAATTTTTTTACAATATTATAAAGGTACTTTTCTTGATTTAATCGAAGCAAATTTATCAATGGCATTATAAAATGAAATTGTCCTTACTATATCTTTTTCTATAAATAATATAGCTATACTGGTGAGACGACTTTGACTTATTGTTGATCATACATATTTTTTCATGATTTTCAGCTTACTGAAGCTCCTTTCACAAGTAGCTGTAGTTTTTTAAACGTAATTTTAAAGTTTATTATTATATTTTATACACTCAATTAAATTTTCAAATGCAATGTTTTCTGCAAAAATTAGTTCAACCTACTGTATTATTAATAGTAAAATGGATTATTTTAATAGCAATAATATCTCAAAACGCACTTAATTATATAGGCTGATAGATTGTCTTCGTTCAGAATCGTTTTTCGTATACAACGAATACCGACAAGATCCAATTTGTAGTCAGAAATCAACCTCAATATTACAGATCGGAGCATTTTGTAAAACATGTACACATTACTGTAAAATCGCAGAACATTCATCGCTCCATTCAGCGTAAAAAAGACTTCACATATAATAAAAGTATAAAACGAGTGGGCAGTGGATACGCAACAGTAGAATGCAAAACAAAACCCCGAGTTGAAATACTATTATATATAATAGCGGTATGCCTTTGCGTATGTATAGCTGGTATATCAATAATAATAATAATAATAATAATGGTTTTTGGAAAATTAAAACAGGACGAATAGAATAATAGAGTGACGATCGCCGCCGCCGCCGCGTACTTGCTGGATAGTAAAAAACCACGTATTGCCCGTCGTCTGAGTGTTATTTTTGTCTATCGTAAACGGTTTACGCCGTAATCCAAAAACAGTTCATATACAATTCAGACACCGTAGACCGAACAGTCACTATTATAACATTAAATCTGTTTCATATTCAACGCGAAAACGAGACGGCTTCATCGGACGTCGAGTCAGGCGGCAAACACACACACACAGTACCGTTACGGAAGTCGTAGAAAACATTATCTTTGCCACACTATAACGAACAAATGGAAGAAAAATTGAACAAAACTGACGACAAAAACGACGGAGACGAGTTACGAATGCCGATATACATATGGTGGTTATTATGCCGGAGGATTTGAACGTTCCCCCCGTTCGCGGGTGGCGATGCGCCGCCGTCTCTGACTCCACCACCGCCGGGCGACACGTCCGACAGCGGAGCAGCGACGGTCGTGGACGACGGATACGTGTCCAGACGATATTCAAATCGACACGGCGCAGGAGGTGTACTTTTTTGGTGTTCGGTGGCAAGTCACTGATACAGGTTTTCCGGCCACCGGCCGTCTCGGTCGGCCGCAGGGCACGGCGCGTGAGTGGCGAGGACCTACAACAAGTGGTGGATACGAGGACGTCAGCAGCGCCAGGCCCGCGGAAACTAAACTTTTCGGGGTCAGGTTAGGTTTTTGTAGAAGATTTTGGCGACGTTTTAAAATTTTGGAACGGTGAGGTCGTTGTGGAGTGTATATTATTTGAAACATAGAAAGAGACTTTGGCTGATTAGCGGCGGGATTTGGACCGAAGTGTTTGGCTTTTGTTAAAGTCTGAGGGCTGATCCCTCGAGAAGTTCTAATTCATCCATATAGTTGACATTCGATGTAAGTGGACGATGTAGGTAAACACGGCGTACGTTTTTAAATAAATAAAAACTATTAGGGACGTGCAGGGATTACATCCAAACATAAAATAGTGAAATAAAAATGATATTTTTTACGAAAAATTGTCTAACTAGGTAGGCGGCACTTATAAAACGAGAATAAACTGCTACTGCTACAGTCCGTATACGAAACAGATACACGTGATGCTATTACTTAATGCGTAGACGATTATTTACGTCATTACATATTAATATAATATTATAGTAATTTCAAGCGCGGTGAATACAACAGCGTGCAACATTGCCTCGCACCACTGGTATACAGTCGTACCAATAGCATTATATTATATAAACAACTTACCGCGTTACAATACAATAGTAAATACCACAATATGATGTGATGTATATCGGTCGGTGGCCGTCGCGGGGAACAAAAAATCGAGCCGTCGTCATAGTCAGATACACACGAGGTGTCGGTTATGATCTCGGGGTATTATACCTAAATAATAATACTGTATTATAGTATATCGTGTATCGTGTATAATATAATAACGTAGTAGTGTTGTGCAGCAGTAGTCGTAATAATAGTAACGAGACCGACCTGTCATTTGGCCGTCGCTCCGGTCGATTGAGACGTCGTCGTCGGTGTCGGTCGTAATGATGGTTTAATGTGGTCCCGTATTAGCGTGTGTCGGCGCTGCGGATTCTTCTCTCCCACCGTTTCTTCCTCGGCCGACCGCTATAAAAATACATGTATAATGCACGTATATTACATACGAGTTTCGTAACGGTGAGCGAATAATAATTATCCGAAACTCACAATACACAGCGAAGGACAGAAGTGGATGCTGTCGGCGGCGTCTTTATAATTACAGACACACGCACTGCACACGCAACACATATATAGTATTTATATATGAATACCTACCGATGTCATGTCTCGCGCGCAGTGTATATTATAATATTATCTCGCTAACTATATGTGGGTAATGACATACGAATAAAAGAGGTGCCTATAATACCCAGGGTACGTTATATTAACTGTTATGTACGAGGTCTCGAGCAACGACGACGACGACGACGACGACGACGGGGGAGAAAACAATTTAATCGAGTTTTACAAGTAGCCAGGAAATCCAAGTGTAAGTGCTGTTACTCGCCTACTTTTCCGAGCACGATTAACCAATAATTGTAATAATTGACTTCTGCACCTGTGCGCGCAGTATAGCTAGCTAGTGCGATTATAATGCGTAGGTACGCGACTCTGGTAAAAAGTAAGAACCGGTACTTTTTATTTTCCCAACGCCATATATAATATTATTATTACATATTTTCATTTAATCGCGTTATAACGATTCGTGACATTCTGTCGTTATAATTGATGTCGGCAGTACCCGCAGACCATAGTTTTCAATTCGATTGTGATCAGTAATTTAATATCGTAATATTTTTAATTTGGATTTTGAAAATTTGTCTATATACACATTCGTATATATTTGTATATATATATAATTTACCTAAAATGAAAAAAAGCGTCGCCATTTGTGTTATTGTGCTTTTACTTTTTATCAGCACCTATATAGACACTTACTTTTCAAATGAATAGAGGAATAAATAAAAATTATTTATAACGATTTGACGAAGAAAATTACAAAACGAACATCGACAATCAGAACAAAACTACGGATAAATGTCGTAGATGAGAATACAAGTGTTTGATTACTTGCTGTATTAAATTGTATTATTATTTATAATACTTATAAGTTTTAAACACCCCGGAGTCCGTGTTATTTTTGTTGTCAAACCCGAAGCCGTTCCTGTAAATGTTCCCTCAGTATGAAGAAAAACCAAAGCATTTATAAATCGTTTTATATTCTATGTTTTGTTATAGATAAAGGGTTATTGGGTTCAAGTGTTCAGATGGAAATGTTTTCGAATCTCTTCCGCGACCCTATAATATGTAATCCGTAGGCAAAATCTTTCCATATTTCTTCCAGTTTTCATCATAATATATGAAGCGGCATAACTTAAAAACATATTAATATTAATATTGTCATATTTTAAATCTGGGGCGATAAATTATGTTCAGAGATTTATCTATTAATATTTTTTGCGATGGTGATACGATTAACTTTTTCTAGAATATCTCGAGACGGTTCTGAATACCTCGCGACGGTTTTGGAATGTCGGGACGGTTCTAAAATCTCGGCACGGTTCTGAAAAACCGAGTGCGGTTACAAAATATTGTTACCGGATCAGAAACATAGTATTTTCTTAGTGTCAATTCGTCTGGAATAAACTTTTGTGCGAGTATTTTTCCAAAAAGTTACGGAAACATTCACTATTCGACGTTTATTTTTTTGGCATTTCAAAAATGTTACGAAAAATAATTAAATGTATGATGTATATATTATTCATTACTTACAGAAACACGAAAAATAATGACTATAATCGACGATATAAAATCGGATACCAACTATAATATTGTAATTTGAGATTTTCATTCCTAGCAATTAAGTTATTGAAGTATCTAATGCCAGACGGTTGAGATCGTTCGATAAAAAATGATAAGAATATTATTTAACAAACGATGAAAGATATGATTTAACGGTGGTCTTTTTTTTTAAATAGGTTTTAAATACATACTGAGTGATATTTAAAAAAAATAAAATAATTATTTTAGTTAACTCTTTATTTTTCTTTTAACCAGTGGGAAAAGACTAAAGATTAAAAATGTCTAAAATAATTTAAAAAACCGGAAAATACAAAAAAGTACAAAAATAAAAATTAGGTATTTAGATTAACATGGTATTGAAACATATTTTTAGCAAGAAAAATATCGTCTAGTAAGTTTCAAAAATCATGTAAAATGAATCAACTTCTGAGCTCTAATAATAATGAATGACAGTACCTTATTCGTTTCACAATGTAAGTGAAAACTATAAGAAAAAATTTTCAAAAATTCACATTTTAAAGATGTGCTCACACAAGGACTTTGTTTGTTTAATGGAAATACGGTAAACTAGTTGCCAGTGGACCAGCAAAAACATTGCTTGCCATGTTAAGTTTGATCGGACTATTTGGCTCGGTCGAAACCATCCAGGTATAGACGGCACCATGATCTCGACATCAGACGTCATCACTACAATATTTGGCATCAAGGTGAAAAGCTTCGTCAGCGGACCACAGTATGACATGATTAATTAATTGATTATACGTTAATACTTTATAATATATAGATATATCTACGACGTACGTTATAACTTTTAGACTACAATAAATTATGCGCCTTAACAATGATGAAATAATTGTGAAACAAAAATATAATAATTCAACATTAACCAACCAATTTACCAATTTCACATCGATAACATTTTTATTGGTTTTATGTCAAAAATACATTTAAATTTAAATTAAAAAATATCAAAAGATATCTAAAATTTAACATTTTTTTAAATAATTTAAATAGAGCCAAAATATTTTTAATTTTATTACGTATAGATAATTTGATGAAAATTTTAAATATCAATATGGTTATTCATTTTTGAATTACAAAGATATAAAAAAAACAAATTTGATCAAAAACTGGTAAACTAGAAATTCCCATTTCCCCTTAACGCTTGTTTTTGTTTTCCTAATTCTTGAGAACATTTTTGAGTATTTTTACTTTTGACCACTCTAATTACTGATTGGATTCACTTTCTTACCAGAAAATATATTGAAGTTTAAAATAGAAGCATTTTTTCTACTATAAAAAGTGTCTAAGGGCACAAAAAAACACACACACACACATCATTGTAAAATCAACATATTCATCACACTCCGCTCAGAATCTAAAAATCGTAGAACTCTCACTGCTGTGTATATTGTAATGTCTATGTATAATTTATAATATAAGTACCTAACTACGTGATAATAGTTATTAACAAATATATTGTTTTTATTTTTGATGTATAAACGTCAGCTGTTATCTTGAAAATGTGTTACTTACTGAAATAGTTTAGAAGGTACTGTGTTAGAAGTGAGTACTATACTGGCTCACACTTTTTTTTATATAATATGTCTTTGTATGAAAAATGAAAAAAAGGCCAATATCAAAAAAAAAAAAAAAAAAAAAAAAAACAATATAGGAATTTAAGAAAAACTATTGTTTTTTCAAGTTTTCATTGACTGGTTTAAATTAATTAATAATCGAAGCGGCAGAAACACGTTGAGACATGTTTACCGATAACAGACAAAAATATTACTGTTGTGCACTTGTACATTATTTGAGAAATTTGTCTTCCAATTAATATACCTACATACATTTTTGTACTGTCGATGAAGTAATATCATTCGTGTTGCATGCCATAGTCATGATTAATTGATGATATATGACTTCTTCCATATGACGCAATATGCCCTCTACCATGTCATAAAAGGATAATGTGATGTCAAGAAAAGTGGACAAGAGATTGTGCCTATAGCGAATGATCATCCTCACGAGACAAAATCTTGTCTCGTGGGGCCCCACAGCTGATCCTCAACGTTACTCGTAGTGATATTCATGCCAATGACTTATAAAAATATCTAATACAATTAAATATCGTCATGATTTATTTTGCAATAATGAAAACAACAATTTAATGTATGTGCGAAAAACTTAACAATAACTTAGCCAAACAATTATAAATTAAAATAAAATACTAGTTAGTAGCTGCTATAATTATATCATGCATTCAAAAATAACTAATTATAATTATTACATTGATTATTGTTGAGGTAATAATGAATTACATAATTGCAAGAAAACCTCAGCCCCCTCTCCCTGTAGTAAAATTTTAATTAATAATTTTACTATTGTAACTGGCAAATTATATTTTAAAAACATTTTATTCTGTATACAGTTATTGCTATTGACGAAAGTAGGTATTAACCTTATTATATTTGAATATTTTTTTATACTTATTATTCGTTAGTTGTATCTATAGTTGTGATATATCAATATAGGTAAAAATTTTGATTGGAATTGATGTAGTGAAACCGATTTTTGTGAAGCACGTGATATATAAACTCTAGCAATTTTAGTTCTAAGATCAATTTTTGAAAAAAAAACATTTCTTTTGTCGTTGTTTCAAGGGCAATTTTGTATACGTGTATTTTCTAAACATCGCTAATCTAATAATCTGTAAATTAAAGAGCGAAATAGAAATCATTCGTGAATCCTTATATCCTTGTATTAACTAATAGGTACTATGGTGTTAATAAATGCATTTGACTTACCTTATATAGCATATGCCTACCAATGTATTTATATATCATAATATAATATTTAGATATAAGTAAGTAGTGTTTAGTAAGCTGAGAAGATGTAAACGAAACAAAAAGTCGAAATATTTTTGTATTTCCAATATTTTACCATAGGCGCACAAACAATATATATAAAATTTTCATTCGCAATTTAGCCGTCAAAAACACAAAATTATGTTTCACGTCTATACGAGTACACAGTGCTGTAGGTACCTTATACCAAAACCACATTATTGTCGAGCTGTCATAACGAGACTAAATAGGAGAACGAGAGAAAATATTTTGGAAACACCGTCAAGGAGCGATGTCATATTAAAGGTAAAACGAAAAAAAAAAAAAACCGGGCAGCCGCGCAGGTTTTTAAAACGTGTACCTCGCGTATTTGTGTACTACGTTGCAGGTGTTTAAATAACCGCACTCTGTAGCTGCAGCGGTATAACACTCCGATATATATATATGTATGTATATACTGCACCATTGCAGAGCGGCGTATAATATAGAGTCATTATACATCGCGATACGTCTGCGAAGACAGTTCCGAGAGTGTTGTTAAAGTCGAAATTTCCTCGTACAAGACGAGGTTTAATTATAATAAACGCCCGTGGTTAATTATTATACTCGGCCCCCGCGTGCGCCATATCGCCTTATAAACCGGGCAACGCACACAATATAAACTATCGCCACTACAAAGACGCCGTCGGTGTATACAATAATACAAATACATATATACGTACAACTGTTCGGGTCGTCTTTATTACACGTCGTTGTCGAATTATATATATATATAACGTTTTTGAAGGCATTGAGGTGGCGTAGTCGAAGTAGTAGTACGCGACGCCGCCGGTAAGGTGCGCAGTGGTGGCCTACGTGCGCATCTCCTTAATACGAGCCACATGCAAATAAGGTCTTAACGGTCTAATAATCGTGTGCCGCATAATTGGCTATGCAAATGACGTATATAATACACTTAGGAGACGCCGCCGCCGCCTCCGGTGACTTTGGGGAGGATGCGCGCTCGCTAGCTGTGCGTATAGACTTCGGCGCCCTAATGAAATATCGTCGGCCTATCGGCTTCTATTCAACCCCCTTCCCCCTTCCCACGGCCACCACGAGTTTCCACCCCCGTCTCACGATAATATTTTAATAATTATATTATTATTATTATTATTATGTTTTCAGCGTGATGCGCGCTACGCGCCTCCGACTTTGTGAGAAAATACGTTAATGTATTATATATTAAATTGTGCGTACCATCGCGACGTGTACCTTGCTTTATTTTTGGCAATATATCATGATGAGAGGTCACCGACATCGTCTTGCTCCGCCTCTCTACGTTTAGAACAAAATAAAACATGATATTTGAATCGGGGTACAAAAGATTTGGCAAAAACGTTTATAATATTATTATTATTATTATTGTGTATAATATGTTTATGTTGTATTGTTTTTAGATATAGATATTATGTGTTTACACGCATCATTATTAATCGTGAGTAATAGTTATGAGAATACTCATAATTTATTATCATACGTAGGTATATTGTTTGATGCGACAATTTCGTATAATATATATTATATAATATTACATTATTATATTATTATAAACTTGTAAATAATTTTAATCGACAACCCGCAGTGTTATAGTAATTTTAGATTATTGAATGTTCTCATCATGTGCGTTTAAATTTTTTCTATTCACGAATAGGTACGCGCGCGTTGTACCCATATAATATATTTGATGTGCTTTTCATCGTGTAATCGTTTTAATCGTCTTTATAATCGTGTATTGATCCACCTGGGTAGAACTGAGGAAATCGCACACAAAGGCAATTAACTCCATATCGAGCCAAAACAATATCAGCTCGTCATCGTAATTAAATAATGTAATTATTGCGTGCAAGTTCCAAAATATTGCAGGTCATGCTGAAGTTATTAAAAGGGAATAAATCGGGTGACTTACCCAATCACAAAAAAACCTGCCGTTTGGATGTAAGGGCTCAATAATATTAATAATAATAATAATGATGATAAATGACTCAAGGTTGTCCATAAAATCTATTGAATTTTTTTTCAAAACTAAGTGTGCAAATCAATTGTTCCTACATTACTCTGCAATCTGCGGAGTGACGTATTTATGCGTATTGCAGGATTGTCTGAGCTATATTATGTGACATATCTACATATGCATATATTATATTGCTTATGGTTTCATCACCGACTTGAATGGGACATTGAAATTATAAAATAAATACGATTTCACTTAATGCAATCTTTTAATGTTTTACGTAAATTATTAGCCTCTAAAAAAAAAACACTTGTTACATGACGAGTAGTTTATGGTGTGTCAAACAATTTAGTAAGATACATTATCATACCTATACAAATTATTATTACGATTGTTTTTATTTGAAAAATTATTCAACAATAGCGTTTGTTACTATATTTTGAACTTGACAAAAATTGATCGGAGCATTGATATTGTGTACAAAATTCAGGTATAACTTTGTTTTTATTGTGCAGATATTAAATAGTAAATACCAGGGGTGTCCAATCTGCAGCCCGCGAGCCACAGTGGCCCGTAATGGGTTGTGATGTGGTCCTTTCGTAAATTTCAAAACCATCGATTATCTATACATATTTTAAGAAAAAAAAAAATATCCATACCTTATATTGATTAAGTATAGTATGTGAATGCGTTATCGTTATTACAACGATAACGATGGCGGAAAAATAAAATGTATTACCATAAAAATGTATGTAATCCACGACAGCTTTTATTTACTCAACGCAGCCCGGTTTTCCTAAAAGGTTGGACACCCCCGCTCGCTGGTATATACTGTGACTTGGAACCAGTTACAACTAGTCGAGTTACTTGCCCATCCACGATAGTGTACCAATACCTAAATACTATTATATTATACAAATCGTTATAACCGTTCGATTTCATACTGAAAATGTTCATGATTTGTCAAATATATAGGTAAATAACAGTTATAAATTCAAACAATAATAAGATTTCAATTTATACACTCTTCATAATTTATAATTGAATAAACCGACAAACATAGTTTATGCGCTCACGGTGCAGTGTTATAATAATATATTAACGATGTAAATCATTAGTTAATATTTTATTCGTGTTGGCGCTCTACACCCACTAGCTATTTAATAAATAATAATATTATAATATCGCAGCGAATCGCGGTGATTACAATAATAATTATTATTACTGTCCGACATATCTTACCCATATTTGTGTAGACACGTTGTCCCAATAGTGCAGTTGTTGTCTTCACGAGTATAGTACGCTCGACATGCTATCTGTAGGCGTTGGTAAAATAAATTGAGTTTTCAATTCCTTTTAGCCGTCCGCTTTATGCATCATCAGTCATCCCAAGGCGTGACAGTGAATCCCGATTGAAAATTTCGTCATTGCGCATTATCACGCGTTCGCCGACCGGCCGCGTGCACGCTGCTGCACGAACAGCATAAAACTAATATCATTCGATCAAATATCGTATATGTAGGTACAACGATACGTTAATGTCATTGGACACATTTTCTCAAAGCATTCCGTTTAACCTTTGGCACGATATTACGCCATAATGCATATTAAAAAATATTATATTAATAATATAATAGTATAATCATGTACACCCATCTTATAATAACGTTGATAAAATACCATTATTTTAGAAAATTAAAAAGTGTGCAATAAATCCGTACACCAGGGGTATCTCATTATACTTTCAACTGTTTGAGTATAATTGTATAATATTAACCTTTTTTAAAATAATTAAATAACTTTATAGACCAAAACGATATTATAATTTATATTTATATATAGATAAAACCTAATTATAAATTGATTCTTTTTATAGTTATCAACAAGTCTTATTATTGACAAAAATATTACTGTATTTTCAATTTTAAATAGGTAGGTACTAATTTTTTTTAAAAAAATTACATCTGAAATAAACTATGGTTGATTAAAAGATTAAACTAGCTAGCTAATTTTGTGGATTTAATGTAATAATAAGTTATATACATTGTATTTGTATAAATACACAAAACAGTTATCCAGCAGATTTAATCATTTCAAAGATATTGTACCAGTAAAATCATTAAATGTTAGCATCTATCTATATTAAAGTGATCTTGCACAAATAAGATATTATTACGATATTCGTGGTGATGTATATTCGGGTCAGAAATTTGCATCAGTTTACAGTGGCTTACCTCTGAACGAGAAAATAAATAAACCAAATGCAGTAATTTGATATTGCTACAATTGCGGGCGTTTGATGCAAATGTCGTAAAGTGAGATAATTTTTTCGCTCTCATGCACAATATTTCGAAAAGGGTTCTATATGTTTTGATTAAAAACTTTTACAGAATGATTTGCCGTAGACAAGGATAATATTACGCACCGGTCTCCAATTATTTTTTGAATGAGACTCGGCGCTCTCGAAGTTTTTGATGAGCAAGTGAATAATATACTATCAGACACTCTGCTGGGGGCGTGAGGGACTCTGTGCCAATTTTTTGATTGACAGCACGGAAATTAACTTCGTATAATGCTGAAGACGGCGGCGGGAGTCAAGGCGAATTCATCATTCCAACCCCCTATAGCCGACCTAGCTGTCAACACGCGACGGATTCGAATTATAGGTGTTTCGAAACGGCTTACATTATAATATTCTCAGTGACATTTGAAATTGTTTTTATTTTATTCATTTTTCTCGGGAATTAAAAAAACACGAGTGAACCGAGTGAAGTATAAATCAGTAAGCATGGGCTGCATATATCCACTGCTACAGGATTGGTGCTGCTATTTAAAGTAACCAAATTCTCTAGACAGAATTTAATTGTTATAACTAGGTATATGTCCATATCTATATAATTTTTAATCATGTACCAATATTATACTATATATATATATATATATATATATATGGCCATACTAGTTAAATCATAAATAAAATGTAATTTTTGTACAACTATATATATTTTGATAATGCTTTATTTTTGAAAAATAAATTATTTGTTGAAATAATTTTAGCTCTTTGAAACGTTTTAAGATTAATGCATAGGCACTCTAAAAAAATAAAAAATACTATAGATACTATATATATATATTTGCAGTATACAGAAAAACAATAATAATATAATGAAGGATAGATCATATACAATTCGTGGACACAATTGGTGCATTTATTATGTTTCGTGTAATTATTACGATTAAAACGGTACGCGTATTTGGGAACAACGTCTAACGCCGTAGTGAAGAAGAAAAAAGAGAAAGAGAGAGAGATTGAGAGAGAGAGATTGAGAGAGAGAGAGAGAGAGAACTACAATAAATCAAAAACTTCATACCGTCCTAGGACTAATGAAGTTTGACGTGTCACTATTTTATTATTATTTTTTTTTTCACTCCACCGAGATCAAAAGACTCCCCCCGGTAATCTCGTACGGGTGGATAAGGTCATCAGGGCACCGAACACGTTTTCGATACACACACAATTACACCATACCGACGTGTTTGTGTAGGTATATTGTATAGGTATACGTGTGTATGCGTATGTGCTTGTGTATACCTGTTAATAACGTTATTACCGAGCCCGGTTAATGGTGTATAATCGTTTTCCAATCCGGTGACAGCGACTAATTGTATCCGATGCTATTAATAATATTATTATTTACTATGATTATTTCTTCCTCCTCGCCATCCCACCCAACCCCCTGGTGTGTCAGCGCCGCCGCCGCCGCCGCGAGAACCAATTGAGATGTCAATCGGATAACCTTTTGGGGCCACGTCGTCGAACAATTCAATCGAACACGCGTGAGAACTCGCGATCTTAAGTTGCTCGAAGCTGCGGCGCGCCCTGCAGTGGTTATAATTGTATCGGTGTCAATTCATATCACGAATCCGCTTTTGGACACGAAAAAAAAGTTCGATTCACTGGTAAAATTTATTTTTAAATCCATAAAAAACACTTTACGCGCTGGCAATACATTATTATGAACGTGTCATGTTATAATATTATCATCTACGGCGGTTGAAGGTATAACCTCGATTGACGTGATGATTGATTTCAAACAACTCGTATGAAACAATTATATACGAAGATAAAAACTTGTACACCTAGGTATTGAGTAATACACTAATATAGCATTTCCATAGGTATATACCAGGAGATCAAAAGTGATTTATTAGTTATATATTTACCAGTTATATTATATGCATTATAAATATACGTTAAGTCTCAATAATTAATATAGACATGTGGTGTATATTATGTCTAACTTATTAATTACAAGTATAATTTCAAAGCGAAAATTAAATTTATTAGTAAAAACGGGATTTTTTTCTCTATTGAATAATATCCAAAGGTGTAATTACCTATATTAAATGATTAAGTTGTGTGTCACTTTTTTAGAAATATTATAGAAACACAAAATCATATCTTAGAATAATTGATAACTTTTTTTTTTTTGTATAGGTATATAGTTGATTTATGATACCCAGTAATATTTTTTATTGACATTTAGTCTAATTTATGTGGAAATTAATAATTGTAATACAAACATTTATACTATTTTAATGCATATGTATAGAACTTGAATCGGCAAAGATTTTGTCTAAATATTTCCATTAATCTCATAAATAAAATAATTTTATATTATGTTATTGAATGTTAAGTTTTGATCGTCCATATTATTATTTATTATAAAATCAGTTTTACTCTTAACGATAAGTCGAACAATTCCCTACACCGGTTACCATTCACATAATAGTATTATATATTTATATCTGTATAAACCGTGTCTAATATGATTAAGGCAGTAGCCAGTAGGTATAACTACTCAATAACGACCTATAATAATAATACAACAGATGTTTTGGCATTATGGCATCCTTATTGTATTTTCCCCTCTGTCATAAAAAAAAAAAAAAAAAAATGAAAATAAATTATAAACAAATAATAAGATTAAACGAGTTTACCTGCTTCAAGAACAATATTCTTCTGTAGGGTGTGGTAGGTGCACAAATGTCGTTTTCCGTTCCGGTAATCTAATCTGATCCTCAGAAGATGTTGATTTACTATGTGCAAAAACTTTTCTAATTTCCTAACCACTTGGCATTCGCTAGAACAATAATAATGTAATCGTACTCACAAGTCACAGATAACACTTCTCACTCTATCACTCACTCTCTTTCTATCTCTCTCTTTCTCTCTGTCAAGCCATAGGGATATAGAGGATAAAAGGGTCCGAAAAGTACACGCTTTGATTGTATTTTACTCAGAGTTTATGATCGTTGTCCGCAATCTGTAATGCCTGATGTACATCTGTCTCGGCCAAAATATCTTCCATTTTATCCAAATCGATTGACAACAATAAAAATTATTACACATTTTACAATTTATTAATCAAAATTCATACTTAACATATTTTTTGAATTCGTTTGAATCGGTAATCATTATTTGAATTATAAGCAATTATTATAATACAGAATAATTAATCACCTTATTCAAATTAAATCAAATAAGAATTAGTATTAATGTTAAGATTTCTAATAAATTAAACTATAAAATAGATAATATGAGAGGTATACATCAATGAACATTTCTAAAATATTTCAAATGCTCTTTAAATTTCTCCTCAACCTTTTATATTAGTAGCCCAATCCCAATTTTGTCAAAAGATTTGTATTATTTAACATTAGGGTATGCAAGAAAAATATTTAACGTTTACAACTTTATATATATTAAATTGAAATTTTTTTTTTTTGAACAATTTTTTTTTTAAGGTTTAATATTCTATTAAAAAATTAAAAATATTTTTCTTATAATCTAGAAAAGAAGCTACTAAATTCATACCTTTATAAATACATTAAAAATAGTAATGGGACATAGGGAAGTCCCTAACCTTTTCTTTGGTATAAAAAAAAATAAAAATATAGAGTGCTCCAATAATTTAATGGTTATACAAATTTACCCCTCAGATTTAGAAATGTTTTTTTCAAATTAAAAATAAATATTTTAGTATTTAATTTAACTTATTAAAGATTAGTTTGAAATAAAGTTTGGGCACAGACTTTATCTAAGTTACAGGTTAAGAAAATTCAAAATTTCTGTTTCGAATACTTTTTATATTAAATTATAGACAAAATTGTTTTGAGACATGGTTTTTTTAACGATACGGGCAAAACTGTGTAGGTACCCACATAATATTTCAATTTATTTGTATTAATACATTGTGTACTACGAAATCATTTGTATTGGTACCTATGATATTATATAGAATCGCAGATATACATTTCGATAAGTTAATTATTTTCAATAGTTTCCTGTTCAGAAATATCTCGGTCACATATTATATAGGTACACCCGTACAACGTGTTCCAATTGTTACGTCTCCGTATCGATCCGGAGGCATCGCTTAAATATAAAGAAAGAAAGAGAGACAGAGAAAAGTACCGTTCTCATTTGGCCCGTTGATAAATCACCTGGAGCCTCCTCTACACACACACACACACACACATTTTGATTTGATATCTTCATTATTATTGTTATTATCATTGACAGCCGAGACGGATTCAATTCCGCTACGACGGCGGCACCGTTTCTGCAACAAATTTATAACGCCGAAATAAAAACATCGCTGCTAATAGAAATATCCGTATGAGTATATATATATATGTATATATGTATGTAAGTATATATGTGTGTGTGTTATTATTATTTGGTACGAGGTGTGAGGCGGAGAGAAAGAGGAGGAGGAGGAGAAGAAGAAGAAGTCATTATTGTTATTATATATTATTTTTTTTCATCACTCGCTTCACGGGTGTCTCATACTATAAATCGGGATACACAATAGAAAATAATAATTTTTGTTTTTTCTTCAAAACCCAAAGATTTTTTTTTTACAACGTTATTACCAACACACGTAGACGGCCGCCGTCTTCAATTTCCGTTTAGGACCAAACATAAATCAACCGATTGAGTTTCCTATATCTCTTTTTAACCGCCGATTTTGCTCCCAATCCCGTCACCGCAATCGGCCCCTCGGGGAATCGAAAACACGCGGTACATCGTCACACAAACATAAAACTAATACGGACTATCGTTTTCGAGTAAACAATGCTTTAGGAGTAAAATATATTGTATTCTTCTACTATTTGTATTTTATTATGTTTTTACAACTCGAAACAGTTAATTTTAACAAGATTCCTATGGGGCCTTCAAATTTGTAAAAATCAAAAAACAGTATATATACTTATCAAGACTTAAAAACAAAATTCAAAAAAGTCCATAATACTTTGTTATGTTGTATAGTAATTTGTTTAAGATTATATAATAACATTTTGCATCTCTTATACGAAAATAGGAAAAATGAACTTTTAACTACTCGTGATGTATAGAAAAATATAATTTTCTTGTTGTTTATTTGCGTTTAATAACTTAAAAAAAAAGATACTCGCAGTTATCAATTCATCTATACGAACATATGAAAAGATATCAACAATAGTTTAATACTTTAATAGTATAGGTTTAATCCGGCGCACAAAAGGCAAATAAAATTATAAAACAGGATTTCAAAATATTGGCCACTTTTAGTCCATCCCCGGGCCTTAATTAAAATAAAATAGGTATACTTTACTAATGTGTACAAATATTTATGCATACAAACTCAACATGCTATTATATAAACTAGTATTTCTAATCGTGCTGCATTTAAATAGAAATACGTATTTTTTCAAACACATACATTTAATAAGCTGTAATTTGTATCTTTGTGTATAGTAATATGAAACACATACAAATATAGTGTATCATATTATATACATATTATAATACAAGTTATGATTATACATTTAATGTGCGTGCGAGCACCTTTTGCCTATTAGATCTGTGTACGTGATTAATAATTGTAAATGCTCTTATAATACCAAGCCGTTTAATACAATTTTATTTTTAACAAAAATCTTCACAATGTTTTTGCTCTCCGGAATGTAAAAGTATAATTCAAATTTTTCATTTTAAAATAAATTAATCATGTTTTAAGTGAATATAGCTAATGAGAAAAATCAAAAAACGGAGCGTGAAGGATAGTTATTAGGTTCTTGTAAACGTAACAATAAAGAATAATAATATTTTTATTATTTTAACGCCTGGCCAAAATTTTATAAAGATATAATATAAAAAATTTAGATACGTTATCATAATATGTAATTATATGGTATTATATCAACTAGGTGTCTATATTATAGATATTTTTAAATATTCAATATTATGGCTTAACAATTTTTAACCGTAGTAATTATGATTTTGATGCTTCAAAGTCGAATTGGAATTGATATAACATTAAATTAAAAAAGTCAATAATTTATTATAATATTATACCTATATTTATTATATTTTATCTACTTACCATTTTCATACAATATAATAAAATGTATGATTTACATGTGCAACAACTACACATCAACCTTAAAACCTATGACAAAACTATTATTTATTTTTTTAAATATATTATATAGATTTTATAGTGAAAAAAACATCACAGCTCAATGATTATCGGTGAATGCATAAACCTACGTTATTTATAATATCGTAAAATAAACAAGACCCATCAAATTAAATTATATTACTTTTTGAATTCGTATTGGTCTAAAAGTGATATATACATACAATATAACTTATAGTTTAAAAAAAAAAAAAAAAAAAAAATATTGA
>JACXSJ010000032.1:206056-272914 GCA_014851325.1 Pentalonia nigronervosa
CTTATAGTAAATATACTGCTTATATACATCTCATTATCGCATATACAGGGTGATTCAAAGTTTATATTACAGCCATTTTATCACATAAATATTCAAAATACAGAAAAATATATAGTACGAAAATATTTTGATTTAGAAAAATTTAAAATGATTTATATATTTTATTATTTTTTACAATATTTTAAGAAAGTTTTAAGAGGTCAACTTTAGAAACTTAAATAGGAGCCTATACTTTTTTAGCAAACATAATATGAAGACATTTTTTTAATTAATTTTAGTGCTTGAACAAAATTTTAATTAATGCAATACTCTATACTTGAGAGGTATTTAAAATTTTTATAAATTTCTAAAGTTGATCGTCAAAAATCCTTCTAAAATATTGTAAAAAATTATAAAATGTACTAATCGTTTTATAATTTTAGATGCTTTTAAATCAAAAAATTTTTGTATCATATATTTTTCTTTATTTTGAATCAAAAAAGTGGTCGTAACATAAATTTTGAATCACCTTGTATATATATTTATATTTAATAATAACTATTTTCAATTCAACGTCGTCGCCCTGCAGTAATAAACAAATAAGTTTTACTCCCATAATAGTTAAATGCGACAATTTAATTTGTGGTTGTTATAATATAAAAACAATAAGATTGTGAGTAAAAAAAGATAATTTTGATGCCTATAGGCATATTATATGTAATATATAATACACCCTACGTCAAAATGGTAAATTTATATTCTTACAAAAAGTGATAATAATTTAGACGAAATGTCCTATAATACGTCATACGCCATGTCTATAATTTTATATTAAGAAATGAAAATAAAAATAATAATATAATCGTTGCACGTGCTCGACCGGAGACGTGAACACTGGCGGCCTGCAAGATGGGGTAATAAATTACATTCGTATATACACGCCAAAACTCCGAAAAGTGGCACGTCACTTTATAGTAAAGTACCAAACGCATGCTGCTACGTTTATTATCGTAAAAAAAACCGTCTAGCAAATATAATATAATATTGAGATATCATATATTGGTACAATATAGTTATTATTTTAGGTATACATCGATTACAGTAATTACGGCGGCAATATTATAAGTTGCGGTATTATATATTATATTATCAACATTTTGATTGATTTCCAAGTTATCATATCCATATAATTACAATATTCCGATGGTTATAATAATTTGTCCGTGTACGACAGTATAATAATTTATCGTTCACGGAAAAGCTGTCCGAGTAAATTGTTAAAACTCCATACTATAAGCACTTATATAATAATAATATAAATAAATATAATACGCGCCGTCTGCCTGGTGTGCATAGGCGACCCAATACAATATAACGTATTGCAGTAAGTACATAGCAATATAACTTCGTTATCATTTATAACTTTTATGCACACACACGTCCATTTATCTGTTTACAACCCTTTTATGTGTGTGTTCTGCACCCTCGTCGTACTCGGTCGAAAAAAAAGCCAACAAAAATACACAATATATTATATTGTATAATAATAAGGGTCGTGTATTATTTCGGATGTAATCATCGTACAAACGCTAATGGTAATCATCATAATGATATATTATAAATACGACAAAACTCAATGACTGTGTAATAAACACGTTTAATGTTTATATATGATTATATTATAATACGATACACGAAACCTTTGGTCGGTGTTCATTTTGCCGTACAGGTGTGCGCGCGTCTGTTATTAAAATAACATCAACCGACTTATAATATAATAATATGTGTAATGGTTTTTCACAGGTATATATATATAAATATAGGTACTATATTATTAAACGTTTATACATTGGATGTGATATGACTGATTTTTTGAAAGTGAATTATAATTCATCTGATATACCGCGTCCGCAGTGCGGTAGTCATGACAACAGAATAACGGATAATATTACTACTATATGAATAGTTGAATCATTGACAATAAAAAAGGTAACCATATGGGTGCATGTGATGTAAAAATATTGACTCGTTAATATTATCGTTTTTATATTTGAAAAACCAATATATATTTGCGCTTGTATACGAGTTTTCTTGTATCGAAAATGAATAATAATATTACACTTTCAACTAAAATCCAAATATAGTTTTCATATTGATATTATAATGCGATGAAATAGGTGATGCGACGCATAAATGCATAAAATAATATATTATGTGAAATCATTTTCAGATGTGATATTAAAATGACAATAATTAATAATGAGGTTATAAGCCTATACTCAAAATAACAAAATACACGTCAACAACATTTTTTGATCCTCGTAACGTAATGACAAACAATTTATATTTTTATATAATATTTTTAACAAAGGATGGGTACTGCCATAAAATAATTTTTTATATATTTTTAAAACAATGATGTTTACCAAACGTTTTCCGTATTATTATTATGGCGTTTGGTGAACATGTGTTAGTGTCACTTCGGAATTATTATTAAAAAACAATTTATCAAATACACGCTTTTAGCGATTGGTTTTTTATCATATTATTATGTATATAATTAGTGTACATAACACGTTAACATTCAGGCGTTTATTTCGCAGCAATTTTCGCTCGCCATATTATACTATTATAACTACTATATTAGCTAGAAGTCATAAATATTATTCTAACAAAGGAACCTTCTCGAATATTAAAAAAAAAAATTAAAAAAAATTCACCAACAAAAGTTATTTAAACGATAGTACAATTTGTCAGTATTTCCGTAGATTTTAACGGGTTATGGCTGCATGTAGTACCTATATGCCGGCGGCGGCGGTTTTTAGACAGCTGCTATAGAGATACTTATATTGGTGAATAGTGCACTGGGGTCATTAAATACGCATTTAAGACGATCTAATAATTAACAGCTTGTCCGACACTAAGACGGTTTTATTTATGTCTCTATTAAGGCGGTCGTAAATATAACAAGTAACCGCAGAGGATATTTAATATATTTTACCGGTCCTTTAGTTTTTTCTTTACCGCCGTCGGTTTTCGCCCGAAATATAATAATAATATTATCATTATATTCACCATGCAACGACCGTATTAAAAATAAAGACCAGTCAAATAAAATTCCTGAGAAGCCGTGCTCAGAGTGCTGTTTTTATATAACTCATCATAGTGTTTATTATATTATAACATATCGTTAAAAACACAAGGAACCACGAGAATTTTGGTCAACGCGTTAATAATTGGACATTGGGACATATAGTTATCGATACAGCTAAAAAAATTTAAGGCTTTAGATATTATAATATATCGAATTTGTTAGTTAATATCATTTACGTATTGTGTTGATAATTTTTTTAAATATAAAAAGTAATTATTAATAAACTAATGAGAGAGATGATTCAATTTAACAATTTTAAATATTAAACAAATACATTTTATACATTTCATTATTTTAAATATTGAGTTAACTGCGTACCTACTGGCTAGTGTTACTATTATTATGTATAAAACCAAAAACTCACTATAATAGTTTTCAGATATATAGAAGATCTGTACACTACAACTCTAACATTTCATTTATAAAATATTTAGATGAATAAAACAAAATATGATAATGAATAGGTATAGTCTAATTGGTACCCTCCTTATCGAGACGATGTTAAAGTCCAACCATGCCATACCGAAGGCCACGTTTATCACATCTTTAAAAATATTCTGTAGAATCGAATACAATTAATTTAATTAATTATGATTAAAGTTATAGTTATCTGAGAATATAATGCTTGTATATAAATTTATAAACAAAATTTTATCTAATTTAAAAATTATGTTAAATCGTATTATATACTATGTAGAATACGGAGAGGTGTCTTATGTTTATGTAGATTGTAGATGCCATGCAGTAAATACTAAATAGTAGATTTCTACTTATAAACAATAAGCATATGATAATTTGCGAAACATAAACATAAGACAATTATTATTCTAATAGTTGAGTCGTTGGGTGACATCTTTAATAATTAATATAATAAAATATATACTTCATTATTAATATTGTTGAATTATCCAAGTTCGTATTTAAATTAATTGTTTATGTTATAAATCAATTAAACAAGTTTTCATACAGCTATGTATACCTCAAATGGAAATAATAGGTTAGATTATAGTAGTATAGCCAGGAGTTTACATTGTGAAGGTCAGCTGATATATTTTTTTATTTAGGGGAGACTTAAATATCGGATCCCTTATAAAATTGGCATGCTGAAGTCTTGAGTATATTATAACATTTTAGATTTTTGTAGCAACTTTTATAAATATTCCATTTTTAATTTATGGTTATGTCTTATACGTATACGCTCACAAAAAGTGAATCCAGTTTTTTGAAATTTCGGGGACGGCTGCAGGTCTTCAGCCCCTCCCTGGTTTCTGGCCACTGGCTACGCCCCTACTTCACCGGGTAACTTGAAATATACTATATATACAATTCTACGTATAGTATAAGGTACTTAATGATATAAACTTTATATATAATTTGTAAAAATGAAAAATATATATTAATCGTGTATGCAGTTTTCAATTATACACCGCAGTACATATTATTATTATATATATATACACAATAAAATAGGAATTTTTCGTATATTTATATTAGAGATATAATAATAATATTAAAAATAATAGAAATCATGAATAAAAGATTTTTGTAAAACGTTTTTATATTATTAATAGGTATAATATTGCAATAAAAAAGTTGTTTTACAATATTTCATGGTTAAACCAACAATACATGAACATCATAACTGATGTTTGTAATATTTAGAAATAAATAAATAAATGATAATTAACGCTCTAAGTTTGTATTATTTAATCATTTATATATTATACAGTATTTCATATTCTAAGCAGAACTACGAAACTTTACTGACTTTATAATGGTGTAAATTTTCTTTAGTAAATTATTTTTTGGATAGTAAATGTCGATTTGTTTTAAAGTTCGAAATGTTGAAAGTAGCATGTATGAAGTTAATCGAAAGTAAAATTCCTTGACAAAAATGAATTAATATATTTTAAAATATTCGAATCAACTAACTATAGGGGAAGAACGAACAACTTGTATAATACACTTAAGTATGTAAAAAAAAAAACATTAGTACGTAGGAAAACGATAGGTGGCTACTGAGCTATGTATGTACCTATGGCCAGGTCAACGGTGTTAGTTGTGCCGTTGAAGGATAATTTGTCAATTTTTATTCAAAAGTATTTTTATGGCATTATTTTACTAAGATTTAATTTACTCGGACTACTTTTAATTTTATGCGTAGTTTACTCGTTAAAATAAATCAAATGTAAAGTTGGAAATTCAGTTGAAAAATGTAACGAAATATCAAAACACACCAAATAAATGTGTTAATTTATCAAATTACCCAGTTAATTGAATTCAACTCGTTTTGGCAACCCGGCGACAACGCAATTTCAAATTGTTTCCCCCTCGCCAAACTCCCGATCAACGGTCCATGCATTACATACAATTCAACGAAAATCGTTATTATACAATAATTGGATTCGGGGACATTTCCATTTAGAAGTGTAACAATAATAATAACAATAATAATCAGGTCTCTGAGGATTATTATTACAGGCATCGCTGGTTTCCATTACGGCATGTAAATCCTTGGTTACAATAACGAAACACCGTGATTTGTGCGGATATTGTCCCATCGGGGGAACAATATCTACCCGATAATGGCTGCAGAGTTATTTATTCAACTCCTCCCCTCTTTGCTCTACAGCGTGTTATAGGTTGTATACGTGATTATATATACGTACAAAAGAAATATATATATATATATATGCATTGGTTAATTTTGTAATGTGTAAAAGTACTAATGTATGTCAATTATAATAAATTAAAAAGTATAATCCACAAATAATAGAGGACAATATTATTATCATCTTTTTTTCATAACCGGCACAAACAATTTAATTGTGTAACAGCACAAAACCGATCACCACAATATTAATAAACTCTTCATCGAGGATAGAAACCGATTGTTAACTTTTTTTTAACGGTGTAGGAACTACCAATTATATTTGTATTTTATAAGTAGGTGCCTATATATTGTAATCAGTATAAACTAACTATTATATCTTAATATAATAATAATAATAACATTTACTGCTATAAAACCATATTTTGCAACATGTTTTTTCAATAATACGTTTATACTTAATCTAACATTTGAAATAATATTGATAGGTATCATTTGAGTAATGAGCATATTTATTTAAACCTAATAATAATCTACGCTTTCGATGTTATACAGAAGAAACGATGAGTCAAATCATAAAACTGTACTTTGAGCAGTGTTTAGGAATTACCTAATGAATAAAAATAAATCAATGCTCAAACTAAGAATACTTAGAATTGCATTTTATAATTAATTCACTGTTAAAAAAAAATAAATAATGATTGAATTTGAATGATAAAATCTCAAACATAGTATTATATATATTTTTAATTATAAATTTATAATCGATAATATTTATATTATATATTGTATATTGTAGGTTATACCTACCTAATAATTATTAAAACCGTTCACACGTCATGTGGGTACTTTTCACACGTTTTAATAACGAATAACTAACATTAAATTCTGATTTCCAATGTATTTTATGTAATTTTCAAAGAATAAATTTCATTTTTAATATGCTTTTTAGTGTTTAATTTTATATTACCCTTTCTATATGATAAATTCACTGAGGGCACCAATGCTAGTACACACTAAGACTGTATAATATGTATCGTTGTACCTATATAATATAATCACTGTATACATATATATTATACCATATATTAAGTTTAATTATATTTAGCTGTGTGTTCATTGTTCGATATTCTCAGTGGGTGCGTTTGTACTTAATTTTTTTTTTCTGGAACAAGAACAAGAAATCTCAATCCGTCCTTGTGTATGTTTAGCAATCATAATTTTAATTAGCAAAACGTTTAAAAACCATATCAAATCAAATTTCAGAAAAAGGTTACCTAATCAAATATTTTACCATCAGAGAAAACACAAGATTTAGATAAAATGGTAAACCTTTGAATTCATTTTTATTAGACACTATGAAAAAATCTTAAAAAATAATAGCGAATCATTATAATCATTATAATCATTATAACTGTTATACTTAAAAAAAGTGTTTTTTTGCAAAAAATTACCATCTTTTTAACATTAATGATTAATGAGGGTGAAAATTGATTGCACCGTGTTTTATTTTATCATCACAATTTATAATAACCATATTCTAATTAAAAAGTTATCAAAAGTCTTGTAACCGATTTTCACTGTTTAACATTAAATACATGAAATCAAAACGATCGCATTATAATTTGCTTTTTAAATTTTTAAACTTTTCTCTCCATTAAAAGATAATGAGAGAGAGAAAGGTCAAAATGTCAATGACATATGTAGACATATATAGTTCCTTATTATATAATAGAAAGATAAAAAGTCGTTGGGTCGTCATGTGCATACGTTCGTGCATGGATAAATACGGTGTTCGTATATAGTACTTCTTACTATTACTATTACTACTACTACTACTATTGTTTATAATATTTATAATAATAATAATGACGGGTTTTTGTTCTCTAATGTTTATTCATTTTTTTTTTTTTGTTACTAATTAATATTTTACAGTCGACCAATAATTATGCATGATTTTTTTAACCCTATTTATTTCTACTAAATAGAATTATTATTTACATATAACACAATATCAGTAGCCATAAAATAATCGTTAATGTACCTACCTAGTTCGTAAAAAAATTAAAAATTCATGTTATTATTAAAATTCATATTTATATTCACAAAATTTGGATGTGCAGTAATTCTTAATAAATTGTAAATTATTCAAAATTATATTTAGAAAAATATTGAATAATATGTATCTACATAAATATATATAATCAGTTATGGGTTTTTGGTATAAATGTGAACAATTAGAATCTTTAAATTGTAAATCAATTTAACTATTTCGAGGTGTAAAATGTTACGTGTAGATTTTAGAATTATAAATTTTTTGAATAAAATATAATATAGCGTACCAACTTATACGTGAGCAATTTTTTTAATTATTTTTATCGAGTACACATAAATTGGATTTTTTTTTGCAGTATATTAAAAATATATATACCTACAAATACATAAGTATACGTCTGTTTAATGAACAGCAAAACAGAAAATTGACCTGTTATATTTTAATTGCCTAGTTAAAGAATATTTGAATGACTTAAAAGAAAATTTAAATTTATTTTACTGAAGATTCATTACGTGCATAATGTAAATTATATAATATACATAGTATAAAGTTAATGAAATGTACTCATAAGTTATGGTATATAGGTATACATGTATGTATTATTGTATTATTTATGTATAGGTAAATGTTTCAACAATATTCAGTTATTTAAATAAATTAAATTTAAAATGTTTTTGAAATAAGAAAATGTATTGCAATCATAATGCCAGTTTAGAATTGGATATAGAACGAAAATATATTTTATAGTATCTAATAAAACGTGCACTAGTAAAGAAATGAATGTAATGCGTGTTTAAAAAAACAATCCTGTTTTAGTTTACTAGTGAATAACATACATTTTTAAAACCTATTATATTGAGATAGTGGTACGAGTAGGGGTTTTATATCTCTATAAAATACAAAAGTGGGTCAGACGTATAAACTAAAAAATAACCGGTGTTGTTAAAAATTGATTTATAAAAAAATTCTTATCCGCAGTAAGCATACCTGCTAGTAAATACCTACCTAGTATGATTGCAATTGTATTGAAGAATTATTTTTTTTACATTTTTATTTTTGATATAAAATTGTATTGTTTTATCGGATGATAATACATAAGACAAATTTATTAGGAAAAACTCTATAGTTATTTGCAGGATCTTTTGAGATCTATGATATGGTATTAAAATATTTGAGAGTACCTACCTTCCTATGTATAAAAATAAATCAATAAATTACTTATTCATATTGTAACATCCAGACATGATTTTAGAAAAAGTGTTCATAAAATAAGAAAATATTTAAAAAAATACCTTTGTACTACTAATATATTTCTTGTTCCACATGTGATAAGTCTGATATGATTACAAGAAGTTGTAAATTATAATAAACGCCAATGAGTTACCTGTGCATTTTTGAATTGCTTAGTAATTACCATGTAAGTTTGAGGTAAAAGCTGTATTTACCTAATTACTTAAAAGTGCAGTCTCACGAAGATGAAAATAATCTAATTTTAGTTTTTTCTTAGTAAGATTATAATAACATATTATTCCCACACGTTATAAGTATTGAAAATGTATGCAGTATGTTAAAATTAAATACAATTAATTTTATTAATATCGTTGGTAATAAATAATAATAATATTATTATACACAATTATCAAATTTAAATTGATCTTCTATTATCTAAGAGCGTAAACACACTGTTTAGTAAATATCATCCGGTTGTAATCGTTCTTCTGGAACTATTGGATTACAAAATCCAGTAATTATAATTTTCACTTATTGGTTCGCGTGCACTTTCTACAAAAATTCATCTAATAAGTTTGTGGAAATTCGATAGTTTAGTCATTGAACTTTTATTGAATTATTACCTGTATAAAACGCAAAGAATTTTCCAGAATTTTCGAGATTACGAGCTAATGGGTGAAACCTGTAATATCTCTTCTTCGTGGGCTAATCTAATAGGTCCAGCTAATAGGTCCATCTAATAGCTTCCTCTGTCAACCACAGTAATTCTAATTTCTTGAATTTGTCGTATTTTAAGTGGTAGAGATCAAAATGGACTCACCTCTTGAAAATGACCAGTGTAATAATAACCTATGAAACTGTTTTGGGCAACTAACAATTTATTTTGTTTTGGCAGGATGTATATGTGCGTATAACTGGAATAGTATATGGTCGAATAAAGGTATCCGGGCGACCAGTATGGTATATTACATACCAATATTGCTGCAACCAGACAATCTGTTCTCGCACAAGGATCAAGTAGGTACAAACGTACAATACAGCTATTTAGTCAATATTTAAATTGATCTTTTAATTTAGGCAACCCATGCATGAGTAATGAGTATAGACGTTTGGGTGGTCTTCGTGGGAAATTCGGTGTTGACAAACCGTCAACTTGATATATAGGTACCTACGTTGTACATAGTAATTATTATAATGATTTATGTCCTATAACCTGTAATGAATATAGTTAAGATACAAAATGAAAAAAAGTAAAAACATATCTAACTCAATATTTAAAACGTTTAAAGTATATGTCTAATATATATTAAACAGTCTGATTTAACTTTGATAATAATGAATATAACATATATAATGCATATTTAGCATAATATATATCTTCTTATTTTCTTGAAGAATAAACAAAAATAAAAATATAGGTACCTATAGGTGTATACAAAACAGTGACCAGTAGGTATAGCTTATTTATGAACTATAGTTATTTATAAAATAAAAAAGTTGGCAATTTCGTTATCATTATATTTATTATAGATTTTTTTAATTATTTGTTCCCATAGGAAACAATAATTAATAAATCAATTGTACATACACTATAAAGATATTCTATACCGGATGATCAATTTAATGTAAGACACTCTTATTTCGAGAACTATTATCATTTTTAAAAATATTTTTTATCGATATCATTTTTTAAATTGTTTACTTTTTTAAAGACAACATGCATTTTTAATTTCTCATTGCAAAGCACAGTATTTTTTTGAGTATTTATTCAATACATAAAAATTAAATTTTTGACAAGTACCTACCTAGTTTATGAGTGGCGTACCTCACTATTCCGTTCATCTAAACTTTTAATATAAATAGGTACTCTGAATAATATTCTGCTTAGGAATATGAAATGAATAATGCATGTTGTTATTTAAAATATTAAAATACTAATCTAAAAATGATGACGATAAAATATAGTAAACAATTTAATTTTTTTTCCAGAGATGTCTTGTAAATTGTTATGACTTAAAACTATGCAAAAGAAATATTTTCAAAAAGTTAGTTTTTTTCTGAAAAAAAGAGTGTCTTATGATAAATATATTAGGTATTCATATACATACAATTTGGAAGATAATACACATAATTTTTTCAAGTTATTAATTATTATATGTTTACAATAATTATTATAAATATATCTAATTATTTAAATAAACTTTTTTGGCGGGTTTCTGCTAAAATTTCATTGGACATTATTCCACTTATACGCGGCCGTTCAATTTTAAAATAACACGCTAAAATGTAAAAAAGTGCCCATCGTGGTAACCGGTGTATATAGTTAAATATGGAAAACGTACTATTCCTGCAACAATACGATACGCATCCACATACATCCCCACTTATATTCTTTTAAAGACCGATGTTTTTTTTTTTCCACGACAATCGAGCCGTACCTATGTCTAATGAACGCGAAGTATATAATATAGTCTATACATATACGATATACGCATCACATAATATGTTATGTATTATTATATTGTGTGTTTATAATGTATACAAGATCTAATATACCTCCAACAACAACAGTAATAATAATAATAAAATCGTAATAAATATAAAAATAACGTGCCGAGTGCGTGCGATACAAACCGCCCAGAATGAAAAAAAAAATGAAAAAAGGGTGAGAAACAGCGGCCGAAACGTTCAAATATAATAATAATGCATAACAATAACATCGAGACAGAGAGAGAAAGAGAGAGAGAGTGAGAGAGAGAGAGAGTGAGAGACCGTCGAACGCGGCACGTGACTTCTCACGCGGCGGCGGCGGCGACGACGGTCGTCAGGAATATAATATTAGACACGTATATCGGAAAAAAAAATACTGTGCCGAATCGTCACCGCCGCCGCCGCCGCCTGCAAACGCGTATTATAATATTAATTACGCATAATAAGACACGCCCGCCCGACGACGGCGGCGGCGTATTGTTGCGCCGTACAAACATTTACACGGACGCGCGCGAGATCGATAAATCACGCGCGGCCACTCCTCTGCAGTCCGCCACCCCCGGCACGTCGGGGCACACACCGCTCGAAAACGTATTATCATATTATTATTATTATTATTATTATTATTTTACGCGTGTCTCGATTACCATTTAGAATGTTTTTTTTAATCGGACCCGTTTTTTATTCTATTTTTTTTTCCGTTTCGTTATTTCTTATGCGCGCTCGACCAGTTCGCATTTCGGATGTATATAATATGTATACTACGATAATATATACCACCTACCCCGTGATTACCTCTTACCCCGTATTATTATACGTTGGTTAAACGTTTTGTCATCTTCGGACGACTATACACCAGTTACCAACCATTTTCCTATCCGAAAATATGATATATGCATGTATGATCACATATTGTAATATATATATATATATATATATATATATATATAGTCATTGCCGCCTGCTTATATTAATCCAATAATCCTCTGGCTGTGTTCGTAAATACTAAATAGTATATACTTATACAGCCTATAGAAACCTGCTTAAAGAATATATATATATATGCGTGGTTTACTATAACAGAAAAATAATTGTAAAACGTCGAATATAGGCTATATACCATGCAGTGAGAGAGGTACCAGCTATGCCGACCGGGCTGAAACCGTAAAGATCTCGTTACCAAAACTAGAAATAAAACAATATATACATCGTGTAGGATATAAACAACACCGTATTATTATAATAATCACTATAACGCATTTATCTATTAAAGGTAATCTACCAGTAAATCGATAATTATCATTTTAACCTTTATAGTCACGACTATTATTGTACAATTATTAACATTTAACACCTTCCGGTTTTGACATATATACATAGTTAGTTATATAAGTCATAATTTCAAAACTTTTTAAACTCGATGCGATTAATAACTTGACTGAATGTACGTATGTTTCACTTGAATTTAATTTCATGTTTAGTTTATCACATTATATTCTTCATTATAATAGATATTGTTATTGTGGAATTGTATTACATAACCATGGTTATAATATTGTAAAATAAATGTTCAATAACTATTAATAATAATATATTGTATGGTACACTGCTATAATAGATGTATTATGATATTTGTTGTATTTAATAAAGAACGCAATTTAGATTATCTATATATAACGACGGAAAATATAGACTCAGATTATTCGCGGTATAAAATATATTACAACTAAAACATTGTTGTTAACACGTGGAAACAAAAATTAATATATTAACTATTTCATTAATAAAGTTGATTTGAAGTTTAAAACAAAACTTAGGAGTATTATTATTTATTGATAAGCAATATGCAGTGCCTATATATATTATTATTTTATTTTTTAGTTTTATTTTTTTATGTTTTAAACTATAGAAATTTATTTTAAAAATATGATATTGTAATTCTTCATTATAGTTAAATATGTAATAAATATACAGATATATTACATACCGGATAGGTAAGTAATAGTTATTGGATGGTAGTATGTATATAATGTGCTAACAATTCCCTCCCAACTATATATTTAATTCCAGAAAAAAAAATAAGTAGGTAAAGAGTTATAAATAATTGCAAAAAGTTATGAAACATATTTTTTAAATAATTATTATAGATTGTAGATGCCAAACATATTGCCATATGATAGGCCATATATGCATTACATACATGCCCATTTAATGAAAAAAGAGCCACTAAGAACATGTCAAACATGCGGTTATCCAACTTCAATCAAACACATTATCACAAAATGAAAAGACACATAAGAGGCCCGTCAAAAATTCGATATACCGAAGTACCTTCACGAAGCACTTTGCCCCGACGAAAACACTATTCAAAAAAAATGTTATTATTTATAAAACATAATGTGTACAATTTAGCTCACGTAATTTAAATAGTAATACAAGCCAATGATCTTGTTATCGAACCTTTAGTAATAAAAACAATTGCCTTCTGCAATCTAAAAATGATATAATTATTACGTTTAATCGAATTGTATATACTATATATTATGTACCTAAATAATACATATAAGCTTATAGATGCATAATTATACCAATTGTAGATGTTATAAAACTTAGTTATATTTTATACGGGACTTATGTAACATAACGCAAAATGGTGGCCGAATTCAATATTCTATATTATAAAGATCTCCTAGCGACGGTCTCCCCTGCAAATATAATATGTATTATTTCATAATATTCAACCCCAAGTCTTACGGAAGAAATCACACGGTGGTAGGCTGGCGAAATGCCTGCAGTAAGTAAATAAAAATACCAGGAAAAACACACCCCACCGGTTCTATATCTAGGTAAGGGATGCAGTGGTGACGAAAACCATTTTTTTTTTTACTTAATTCGCTACCCAACGAGAAAAGAAGGGCGGTAAGGGTCCCTGGCAATATTCCACAGGATTAGCCTATGTATAATACATAAGAAAACGGAGTGCTTCTCCCTCGTCGTCGACGACGACGTTGTTATATAATAATATACATTTCGGTCACGTAAAAGGGGAATTATTATTTTTTTACCGGCTCTCTCGGCATATTCAACCACTTCGCCGCGGTACCCTGCAGAAGCGCCCCTCGCCACCCGATCTATTGCCGAAGAGGTTTTAGCGTCGTCGCTGTATCTTATGCATATTTCATGAATTATTTCCTCTCATCTAACCGCTACAGACAGCTATACACATACATATATAGTAGGGTAGTCGTGGTGAGGGGTGAGCACGAGGAGAAGTACCTTGGTTATATATATGGGAGAGGGGGTGGAAAGACCATTTTTCCTCCAACGAGTTCGTGGACGTAATAATGATGGAATATCTGATGATGAAGATTTAATACTCGTAAATCCAGATTTACATAATTGTATTGTTTTAAGCGTGTGTATTATATTATATTGCATGTACATATAAATATTATGAAAGGTATACTTAATAATACGTCATACATGTATACGAATTATAAGTGTTGTTTGATATATCATGTACACATGTAGATATTATTTTGTTTTGGGTATCGTCTTTTGGAATATTTATCGAAAATTTATTGAAGTAATTTTATGTGTAGCTAGGTAGTATATTTAGAGTAAATTTTTCTTTTTGTAATCAAATAGTTTTTTTCTTGCAATTTAAGTACATACATTTGAAATACTACATCTAATACAGACATTGTATAACTATATAACTACCGTTTACACGCTAATTGCATGATAAAAATAAATATACGATACATAATCGCACTCATTATTATCACATTTTATTCATTACACTGTTTTACTCAACATTAAAACACGTAATAAACGTTAAAAATAATTTTTTTATTCGAAATTTCCTGAATATATTTGTACAACTTTTAGTTCTCAATATTATGAAAATGTGATATAATGTCTAAATATTCTTGTAATGTCGTTTTAACGAGATATTTCAATATTACGTTATTATTATATTATATTAGGACGTACCCTGTTTCATCATTTTTTTTACTTATTTGTAGTACAGCATACCTTTATAGATACCAATATTTAATTGAGTCAACGTCGAATATACACACAAGTTTTTAGGTCAAAGCACTATTAAATGGTACGTAGGTACTAATAACTGTTTCATTATTGTAGTAATCTACTTAAACGAAATTTTTTGTTATTGTTTATTACGTATAGATAGGTACAATGATTCTAGTAATCAAATTACGTTCATTTTTCTTCTTTTTAAGTAATAATGGTGTTTTTATATAATATTAATGACTAAATAAATATTTTGTCTATAAAAATAATATTTATAACATTATAGATTATCTAACACCATAGATGGGCAACGCCAATGCAATCGTTTATCGCTCATTATTTGGATTTGTCTCATTATATATAATATAGTGGCGCATTGTGACAGGAGACGAGTAGATACTTATTTCCCACCTCCTCCATTTACAATGCGCCATTGGTGAGTCAAATCCAAATTAAAATAATGAACGATGAACGATGATTGCATTGGCGCCGTCGCTGTACTATATACAGAGTTATATTTTAATCTATGATAATAATATGTGTTCTAAATCGTTATCAGTCGTTATCAATCACGGATGGGATCACACTATATATAGTATTATATCGTACGATATATATAGATACAGGCACAGGCAAACTGCATTTCGTCATTAAAAAATAAAACATTTTTTTTTTTTTGCAGTTGAATGCGTGCGAATCGTTTTCTGATCGCGCATTTTATATATACGTTTACAAATACACACACACACATATATATATATATATATATGCACGCGTCGAAGTCCCTCGAGTTTTTCTCTTCGGCTAATGGAGTCCGTTATCTGGACGATGCATCGCCTGTACAAGCGCACGCTTGCTAATCCGGTGCACAAAGTCTCTCCCTCGTTCTATATATACGTTTAGACGTATATCATTCGAAAATCGGTACATATATGTACGTAGACATTAGCCTGTACTGTTTGTGCGCGCACGACGCGAAGGCGTATACGAATATGCCCCAAATACTGCATCGCGTGTTTTATCATATAATATATATATATATATATATCGTGTATTATATTATGTGTTGTGTTTGTGATGTACTGCCACATCGTTATATACATATTATAATATTATACTACACCATTTGTACACCACCGCAGCGTTTGCAGCTATTATGCAACACGTGTTGTATATATATATATACATACCTATTGTATATGTTATATTAGCCACACTATTATAATATATTATATAATAACAATCGCGGATAAATATACACGCGCGGGGTCTGCGATAATCCGAGTTTTGAAGAACAAAAACGCGCGTATAATGATAACAATATTATCATCATCAAATAATGTATACGTCGTAATAATAATAATAATATATATCGTATCATATAATATTATAATATCGCCGCCACACGCGCACTCGACACTTCATAAAATGCGCTTGTGCGGTAATAAACGACGTTGATCGGTCGTCGCACACTGGCGTACGACGTGTATTATAATAATATTACACATCGGTCGGATCTTCGACCAATAAATAGGCGAATCGCCCGGCATAATGTTATTATCTACTCTGTTGTCACCGTGCAAGACCGTGGGAATAATAACGCACCGCGTGAAATAATATGTGTACATAATACTATATACACTACAATGCAATATCGTTATCGCAGTATTTGTGTTTGAAATATTATACACCACCTAATGTCGGTGGTATACCAATAAGTATATAATATTGTATCGGTAGATAATATATTAAGCTGCGTGGCGCAGAATTTGGCGAATCAAGTTTCATTACGATTTCAAATTTTTCACGTGCTCTGATAATCAACACCAGTGGTGTACACTCTAGTGAAACCTCTAAATACCGAACACTCTTGGTCACTGAAATTGTGTTCTCTATTTGGAGGTGTCCTCTATTTAGAGGTATCCGTTAGGGGAAGTTTCACTGTATATGTTTGTGTGTGTGAGCAAATACTTACGTGTAAGCATACTTGAAAAACGCTAATATAATATCGACGTCCTAAAAACCATTATTATTGCTATTTTTTTTATACTATGGATCATAATTTTTCCTTTTAACCATCACACAGGAGATTCGTATAGAAGACGAATATTTTCTCATCCGTAAACGTATAATTATTATTTTGCTCTTATATATACCATTGAACCATTCCCTATACTATAACTTTTTAAAAATAAGTTTCAAATAGACTTTTAATGAAATATTTACGATGTGTGCAATTACGCAGTAAATATATTTTGTCGAAAGAAATATCTTAATGCAAATTAATTCGTTGTATTGAATATAATAAAAACACATATAAATTATAATAGTATACATTTTAAACCATATCATAACAATATACGGTCTATTAAATTAATATATAATAATTAGTAGGTAGTATAACAATGATAATACACGGGCAAGACTACGTTATAATATTATCTTTGTATAAATTGCGACGAAATAATTAATAGCATATTTACGTAGGCTAGGTTCTATATTTGTTCAATAAAAATAAAATGAACGCATTACAATCGTTATAAATATAGAGTTAAATGTAGGTATATTTTAAATAGGAGGAGAAACTTAAGCTACATCTCAAACAGTCGCGGAGAGAAGAATTACTTATTTATTTTCCTTTTTTTTTTATTTCATCCGATTATACGGTGTATTGAAAGCAATAATATATACATTTTACAATAAAATTGCAGCAATATTTTTAAATAATCATTCATAATGTTTTTTTATGAATCGAATAGGTACCTACTCCAATCAATCACTTTAAAAACTTTGTGATTTTCATACGGCTTACAAAATGTATATCAATCAAAATGTTTATAATCAGGATAACCATATATATATATAATTACCACGAAGAGTTTTTATTTAGTTTCTACGTGATCAATAATTACTTTTTTTCTAATTAGATGAAGGCAATCATGCCTAAAATTATTGGATTAAAGAGATAAATAGGTTAGGTAGGTATAGCCATGTACTTAAACATATGTTTAACATGGATATAGGTACTGCACATAATATACAGCAATATACAGTCATAATATATAATATACAGAACGTTTCATAGTGCATTTCTATTTTTTAATTTGGCTATAATAACTGCATTATAATATAGTATAATTTTTTGCGGCTGTTATTACCTATATATTATGAATACGTTAGATACAATATATTAAAGTACAATACAAATGTGTTGAACGGCACACAATAACTGATTTGATTAGAATAGGTACTAAACGTGAATTTTAAAAGACGTTGTGCCGTCTGTATATAAAAACGCGGCCGCCCGAGTGTATGCGGTAAGCCTGCACCCGTCGCTTGTTCCACTATTGTATTCCTATACACCTGTTTCCGCATATATTTATTTGGATTTTGTATAGTCACTTAATTATAAAACGTTTAATATAAGGTTAATTAGTTTTTAAGATGTTGACAAAAACTGCAGAACGACGCGATGGAAATTTTCGCGGTTAATATTTGGTAGCAGTTATGGGCAAGTAACGTAACACGGTCAGTGGCGGCTTTAATAAGACATCAAGGGGAGGAGGACGATTTTCAATTTGTTGGGCTCCCACACTCAAGTTTGAAAGCATGCATCGTGAAAATAATATGACGTACAGAACATAATGTATATAACAGTTGACAAAAAAAGTACATAGGTGATGATTGCCCCCACGCCTCTCCCCTAAAAACCGCCACTGAATATAATTATATAAGAAAGCCATAATCACTAAATAATCGACAGTCACCTCGACTGCAATATACATTTGTCGACTGTTGTTCACGTTCCTACGGCACAATATAATATGTAAGTTTGTGTGAGGGTAAAAAACCATGTTTTTTTTGTCATAAAAAAGGACAACATTCGACAATTGCCAATGCTATAGTTTTCAATGTATCTATAATTACCGTAACTTTTTTTACAAGTCTAGTGTATCATAATACGTCAATAAAATTATATCAGTGAAATGATTATAACCGGTTCATTATTGTTGTTAATCGTTTATACATTATGCAATATTATAATGTATTTTATGATAATATACTATAAAAGTATATAATTTTATGTAAAATATATTATGATGATGTGAAAAGCCATACACGATAGTTAGCGCTATACCAAAAGACGAATTCTATGAGAACATATATAAATACTAAATATACGTCTGTGAACCTATATGCGTAGGTATATTTGTGCACATATAAAGATATTTTATTTTTTTTTATATTAGAATTAAGGCTTCAACTACTGAGATCATTAGCCTTGGACTATATGTGGAGGAACAGTTGGTTGGAACACGTTTTTGTATGTGTGGCAAGGATTTGTTGCTAAAAACCCGGGCGATCACCCATCCGGGAGCTAGCAACACCGGCCGGTACGTACACTCAGAGCGTTTCCGCAGTTGAGCGTACGACTGCGCTCACCAAGCCACATATAAAGATATTGATGTATTCAAAATACCTGCTTAAAAATGTTTGGTAGGTACCCTAGAAGAAAATTAATAATTTATGCGTAGGTACTAAGAATTATTGTTTAAATATATTATCGACTAATGGTTTGCTATATTTCGAGGTGAAACGTTCAAACTGTGTGTATATACTCGTTTATATATTACACTTACTACAATTGTATCTATATAATACTCGTACATTTAAAAACTCAAATTTAGACATTCATGGTATAATATTATTTATGGTGTTATAAATATAATATATCGAATAGGTAAATGTAATTTTAAGACAATGTTTATTTAATTTAAAGTTTTATTTTTTACAGCAAATAGGATGCTAATATTAGCTTATAATTAAGTATATATATATATATTATCTATTTATGCCAGTATATATTAATATATTATATAAAATAATATATTTGAGTATATATACTAAGTGTTTGTACATCGATTTTTATAAAATAATAAATGCAATTTTAACAAACAGTTAGATTTAAAATGATTGTATAATCAGTGTTTAGCAGCATCATGATTGTGAAATTTTTACATAGCATGTATATAACCCCTCTAACTTTAACACAAAATATTTATATTTATAGCAACATCGAAAAATGTTTCCATTAGACTTCAACTAACAAATTTAGTACCTATACAATTTATTTTATTTATAATTATCTTGTTTCGTGCCAAGTTTGATCAAGACAGAATTTAGAAAACCATCATTATAAGTATTAAACACGTTTTTTAACTTTGTAGAATACCTACATTTTTACGCGGTGACTACTGTTTCGCTTGAAACCATATCCAATTTAATTTCACAAAATGTTAATTAGAAGCCAACTGCAGGCATAACAAAATTATATACCAATATTACGATGTCGTAAATAAGAAAATAAATTAAAATATAAACGGAAAAAAGATATATAAATTTGGGTTATAAATTATTAATTCATAGCAACTTGTATACCTATATGTTTCTTAATTAAATGGAAGGCGGCGGTTTAAATTATATTCTTTGATGCCGGTCAGTATTTTTGTACTGAATTGTTTATTGCTTTATTAAATAAAACAATCGATTCGACTGATTTTATGAGCTCGCTATGTCTAAACACTTCATATTTTACCAAATAAAAATAATAAGACTCAGTATTATAAAACAATTATAAAATATTTGATAGGTATCAAATTTATAGTTAATTCAATTACACCACAATGTACACATAATACGATTTTTCCATTTTAATTTAAGACATCAAACACTGTAAAGAATATCACTGAGTGCGATATTTTATCATTGTTTCGTATTTATTTAAGACGGAGATTTTTTATTCGCCAAGGTACATTCGACACATACTATACAACAGAGCTACTTCCTCGGTTTTTTTATACTTGATTACTAAATAATTTTCTCCAAACACCCCTCTTGTATACGCCACTACAAAACTGTATATGTAAACATTATTCACTTATATAGTTATGACAAATTTAATAATGTCCTTACACCACACATTGCAAATTGGCATATTATTAACAAATCGTGCATTGTAGCAATGTAGCACATATGTATGTATGCTGTATACAGTGAAACATCTAAATATACCAAACACTCAGTGGATAATATTTTATCCGCTATTCAGAAGGTTCAGTTTGTAAAAAGTTTCTTCCCAAGAAAACTCGCCGCTATTAGGTAACCGCTATTTAGAGGTGTTTGTTATAAGCGATATTTCACTGTATTTCAGAAATTAAATATTACACAGAAGTGTATATAAACAGTATTTACCTACTTAATACTTATGTATGAGTAGTTACGATAAATTTACATATGTTTTTATATACAAATTAATTTACTTTGATTACCTGTGTATATTTGATGGCACTTCTAGTTGAAATTTACACAAAAATATATACAGACATAATTTACATGTGTGGTTGTTACAAATTTACTAACAATTTTTCATAAAATTAATTTATTTTGATAACCTTTGTATATTTACATAATACTTTCAGTTGAAATTTATACGGAAATGTGTATGAACATTATGCACTTCAATATATGTGACAACAAATTTACCTACTTTTACATGCAAAATTAATTAGCATGCATATCCTATGTAAATTTACATGGCGACGTTAGTTGAAATTTAACAAAATTTTTACAGTGTAAGTACTAACAAATTGAATATCGTATATGGTATTCGTAAATTGAATATAAATGTGCCTATCACTAAATTTATCCATTTCTCTAAATTATATTTTATTCGTGTAAAAACGGTGATTTATGTAATTAATGTAGGTAGTGTAAACCTATACCACAAATGATATGTTAACTACCAAATGAAATATTATCAGGTACAATTTATATTTTAGAAAATCTGCAGTAAATAATATAACACTATTATCAATAAATTATTGTTTAATGTATTAGTCAAGTGAGTATACATATGTAGTTCAAATTATAAATGAAAATTACTAAATGTAATATATAAACTGCATGATATTTTTTATTTTTATTTGGTTTTATTTTCATACATTATTCACTACAAATAAAATTAAGATACATATTGTTTTGACTTATATATCGATACTGTTTTAAGAAAAAAAAACTATTTATTATCACTCTGAACATTAATTGTCTGTATAATGAAAAAATAAGTAATATACTAAGTACACTTTCATTTTTCCGTAGGAGGTACGATGTATAATCATACACAGTTTATATATAATGGACAAAGTAGATAAAATTAAATTATCGCAATAATCACAATATCTAAATTTAAATAATAAATTAATAATTTTGAAGTAAATTTTTTTGTATTATTATTATTATCATCATATAATATGATGTGAGCTATTAATAAGTAATAAACAGGGATTGGCAGTATTTTAAATAAATTATTTTGAAATACATTTTGTATTTTATACTTCAAATATAGGCTGTGGAAAACATTTTTATTAAAATAATAAAAGGTATCTATTTGAGAATTGGAATCAATTGAATATCGTGGAATGATGTATAAAATCTAGGTATACATTTTTCTAATAATAACATTGTTTATTTTTAAATAGAAAAACTAATGAAATATTAGGGTTAGTTATAGCCCTGAATATTAGACCTAATATAAAAATAAAAATGGTAACTATAATAGTTTTGAACGTTGTTTATCATTAGGTTATACATCTGAAATGAATAATTAAATATAAAATAAAATATAAAATACATAAAATTATTAATGATAAACATACAATAAACCATAAAAATCAGAACACATAAACATTTTTATATTTTATTTCATGTTTAATTATTATTAATTTTAGAGGTATCTTAATGATGAACAACGTCCGAAATTAGTATAATAACTTATTTTATTTTCATATTATAAAACTCAAGGCTGTAGCTTTTATTATTGAGTATTGATCTGCTTAATCTATTCATTATTTATATTATTTTTTAAAAGTTTGTAATATTGTGGATAGTATTATTTTAGCTAGTATTATAAACTTTAATAACGATTTTAATTTAAATAATATCTTAAAAGCCCACCATTAATTTATTTGAACAATTTAATATCCATCATAATTTGGAAATAAAAGATAAATAATGTGTATAATAACTAATAAGTGAACAAAATAAATGCTATAGTCAAACAAAAACATGTATTTATATATATGTATAACCATATATAGATATCAAGGAACTTATATTTTGTAAATACCTTGGTATAAATGTAAAATGCATTGATTTATTTGCTTAACTATATATAGCGGTGTTACAATGCAAAGCTTAGATATACTTTTTTTAAAGTTATTTATATTGTGTTTCGTCGTATTTTAGATTCTGAGCGGAACAAGGAATGTATTGATTTCACAAAGTTGTGTGCTTTTTGGTGTCTGTCATCACGTTTTAGTGAAGTAAAAGTGCTCCGATTTTCTTCATCAGTATCTTTTCTGTTAGGAATGTAAATCTAGTAGGTATTTTGGGAGGTCAAAAGTACAAAATAAATTCAACCTACTGTATTATTAATAGTAATATGAATTATTTTAATAGCAATAATATCATAGAATACACTTAGTTATGTTAGCTGACCATCTTCGTTCAGAATCGTTTTTCGCATACAATGAACTATATAATTGAATTCAAATTTAACACTTTCGTGAAAGTGATTCACTCGAAACATATTGTACAGTAGAGCGGTACCCACTTGTCGACCTTTTTAAATGTTGTCATCGCTGCCGTTGGTTTTGAAAAATTCGTGAATTAGGTGAGTATTTTGTTCCTTGAGTGCGTCTCCCGGTGGCTAATAACGGCGGTTAGGTTAGGACTTTGTGTTATATTGTGAGGTATAGTTCATATTGGTTGAAGTAGGGTTATTTTTCGTGTAATGTTATAAATATAAATATAAATATATGTGAGGTTGGTATGTGTCCGATTTTTGCTCATGTAGTTTTTTAATGTCTGTACGACGAGAAGTATTAGGTTGAGTATGATATTTAAATATTTAATTATATATATATATATATTTTAATTTTTTTAAACTTGTTAGTGATTGATGTTTCTTCCCGAGATGCTTGCCACATCTTGGAAGTGTGTATGTTTATATTTATTTTTATGTCTTGGTACAGCTGGAATATGATTATGGTTGTGGATGTAGAAGTGTTTGCCTCGTATTTGCTATATGTGTCGACTTCTTCATTGCCTGCAATGCCCGTATGAGAAAAACCCACATAAACTCGATTGTTTTTTAAGTCATGATAATGATTTTGTAGATTTGCTAGACTATCTCGTTTGAAGAATGAAGTATGGGGTGATTCAATAGCTAGAAGGGTGCTCAAAGAGTAGCTGATGATGAGCATTTTACTGCCGTTGTCTTGGTAAAAATCAGTGCTTCTTTGATAGCATATTTGGTTAAAGTTCTGAAATTTGATGTTTATAGTTTTGTTGCAGTTTGCTAAGATAATTGAGTGTGAAGTGATTTTTTTTTTTTGAAATTAAAAATAAGCCATGTGTGGATTTTAGGAGCTTTTTGCCAGAATAGAGTTGTGATAAAGAAAAAAGAGGTTTCAGTATTGTTGAAGCAGTTTGATATGATGCATATAGTTTGATGTTTAATGAGTCTATGATTTTATTTTGTTCCTTTAATGTTTTAGGTTTAGGAGAAGTGATAAGTATTTGAGATGCCATTATGCGCGGTATTCAAGAGCTTTTATTTACTATGTACTTTAAGATATTTTAATATAAATATTATGTGAAGCGTATAATTTGAAAATTAAAGACGTGAATCACTCAAATAAAAATAATATTTTTATTATTTAAATATAAGTATTTACCTAGGTATATATTAGGTTGTGTATTTTCGTTTATTATACCTGCTATATACCATTATAATATTTACTATGAACTGGAAATTATTAATACATTGATTGAATTTACAATTTTTTTATGAATAATAATTATTCATTTTGATTTACAATAAGTACCTATACTTAATAAATTAGGAAGGTATATTAAAACTTAAAATATAAGAATGTATAGTGCACATAATGCAATTAATTTAAGGGTGAAATCGTTTTCGGCCAAATGAACCTTTCCCTTTTCGACCATTCTGGAATGATCGTTTTCAGCCAGTATACTATTTTAGTCACTAATTTAGAATATTATTATTACAATTTATTTTATAGGCACATATTTAGTCAAGTAAAAAATATAAAAATATAATGTTTATTTAAGTTATCAATTTACACACAAAAAAAAAATTAAAAATTTATAGGGATATTAAATTTTTTTTATAATTGTAACACATGTGTTTATTTAAAATAATTTTCAGAACAATTACTTTGTTGAATTTCTTTGAAAATAATTTTTTTTTGGTTGAACAAATTTTCTTCTGTAACCTTCTTTTTACAACTTGTATTAATAATTTGACGAATAATAATTTTTGTTTCATATGGATTATGATTATGATCATATTCGCTATCATGCACATTTTTTATAATATCGTCATTTTGATTACCTACTGTATAATTTAGCAGTGCATAATCGAACCACACATTTTCACTGCGCTGTTCCATCAAGTTTTGTATTTGCAAACGAAAATTTATAATTGATATTGATTTATGAATTCCTCATAATTTAATAAGTAATTGGTATAAATTGGTAAGTCAACAGAAAAAAACGGGAAGAATATTTTAAATAAACGCATGTGCTACAATTACAAAAAAAAAAATTAAATATCCATATAATTTTATTTTGTTTCTGTAAATTGATAATATAATGTAACTTTACATTTTTATATTTTTTACTTAACTTAATATGTGATTTTAAAATAAATTGTAATAATAATATTTTAAATTGGTGACCAAAATAGTGTAATGGCTGAAAACGGTCATTCCGGAATGGTTGAAAAGGGAAAGGTTCATTTTGGCCCTGTTAAAACTTAAAAGTACATCTATTGAATGTATAATGTACACAGTTTAACTAATTAAAATACCTTTCACGGTTATCTAAACGCTTTTGATACGATAATTTAGATAACCGTGGACCTACATATGATTTTCACTCAAAATCTATTTTTATATAGAAAAATCAATAAACTTTAATTGTTATTTTGTCTTTACTTTTTATTGTATTAAAACTTATGATAAACTATACTTGATATAAGTATACCCTGCGCTTGTATCTATATACTGTAGATAGCATATTATATAGTATTCTCTTTATATATTATATGGAATCATAAAAGAAAAATATACAATTTATTATAATCGTGAAAACCGAGTGTTGCATTCCTTAACTACCGTCTCTCGGGGGTTGTCCTAAATCTGAGTGCGTCTTTTGTGGGGTTCCTCACTATATATACAGTGTATACAATATACATATATTTACATATTATATACACTATGTACAAGCGGAAACTGTGGCGGCGGCTACTGCTCACGGATAAACGCCTAATGCAAACCGTTATGCGCGCTCAACCGTTAGTCGCGTGCATCCTGCGGTTAATTTCGCGAACGAATGGTCTTCGCTATGCGAATCGGTTTTATTGGTCGTTTGAGGGTTTGTGGCGGCTTGAACGAAGAGGGTGGAATATCATCAGAGAGAGAGATAGATAGATTGATAGAGAGAGAAAAATAACAGAAACGTTGTGTATATGCAACACATATTATATATACTATAGAATATACTAACTGATGTATATATAAAATATAATATATATATATAAATGTATAAAAAGCCAAAACCCGTTTATTTCCGATCATAGGTTTATTTCGTGACCGAACCGGAAACGCGGGAAAGTAGGTGCCGACTCAGCATCAACATCAGAAACGGTACACCCAAAATGCCCTTAAAGCTCATAACGGTTTATGATTTCGTCATGAATACAAATCGACCAAAGAAACCCGCGGAATCACGAAACCGCGACTCCGAGGACCTTATAACCGTTATTGGAAATTTATACAGCAATAATACAATTTTCCGAGTGTATCAATAAAAAAAAAAAGAAGAAAAAACATCGTAGTTATGCGCGCAAGGGTTTATTTGGTATATGGAAACGATTGGCGGGCGCACATCACACACACACACACACACACACACAAGCACACAGTCACGTATATATATATATATATATATATATATAGAATGAAAAAATAAGACCGATCAAATATTTTATGTTATTTTTATTGTTGTTTTATATGTTCGGCAATGATCGAAATTTGACAGGGTTTTATATTCTGAATAACAACTTTTCCCACTAGTTTTATGGTTCCACCAAAGTAATAAAAACAATGGGTGAACGCTTTTTCCCCTTACATTATCTAATTTTCTAATTTCATTTCTTGTACATAATGCATGGGAATGGCGTATGAAAGAATTTAACCATAAGAGTTCTTATAAACTCAAAAACAAATCCTTAAATGATTACTTTTATCAGGACCCTTTCTCGGTGATACCTTTGAAATATTATGACTGTCACAAAAAACGAAAAACACGGGATTATCTCTCTGAAATATTGTATGAAAAAAATAAGGTAGTTAACTTTAAAAATAGGTGATGTTTTTGGTTTTTTTTTTTGTATAATTATTTATATATTTGTTTTTTGTCAATTTAAATGTTTATATTTTATTTTACTCTATGACTATTTAATATTGATTATTGATATTATATAGAAATTACTATGAAAGTGAAAATCAGTGCGTACACATCTATATAATAGTCTCATTATATATATATTTAAATATTTAAACATAATATTAGACTAATGTAAAATATGTTTAAATTGTTCAACAAATACACGTACCAAAGCCATAATAATAAAATTGACATTTACTACTCTAGTATACCTACGTTATTTTTATTAAGGAATAAATGTTATACTTAAAAAGTATACAAATTACTTATTTAAGCTAATTCAAAAATAGTTTTTACTTGTTATACGTAATAAATAGATTGAATGGGTATTTATAATTAAGTAATTTGTAAGTATGTTTATAGGTACGTGACTATATAAATGTACCTATATAGGTTAGGTATGTGGTGGAAATAATAACTTAAATTATTAGATTGTTTAAGGAAAACAAATATTTTATCGTATAATTAAGTTAATAAATAATATGTTGTGTGTTATTAATATACATTTTTTAATTAAACTCCAATGCTATTTTAACTATATATAAACAAAAAAAAAACAAGAGTATTGTAAATAAAACTGAGATATACTTTTTAATTAAATTTAGGAATAATATAAAATCCTTTTGGATACATTCAGTGTATTACACTGTACAATGTATAGTATAAAATATATACTATACATTATCCATATCTTCTAATTACTAATACAATATGTACTTAATTATACACAGCGTGCGTATAATATTAATTGTTTTAATTCAATAGGGAATAAGTGTCTTCTTCTACTTAAATAAAACGTAATACTGTTCAGTAATATTATTTTTACGCTGTGGTAAGAAAAAACCGCTACGAACGAAAACGTCAAAAATGATTTTATTCTCTTTATATATGTATATACCTTATACAATATACATAATATATGACAATCGTGTGTCACCTATACATGGCTACATATTTCATTTGACTCGAAGATAATGTATGAGAATCGATACACATTCAGATTCCAATATAACATATACAGAGTGATTCAAAATTTATGTTATGACTACTTTATTGGTTCAAAATAGAGAAAAATGTATATGATACGAAAGTTCATTGATTTAGAAACATCTAAAATGATTTGTATATTTTACAATTTTTTACAATATTTTAAGGGGGTTTTGGGTGGTTAACTTTAGAAATGTATTAAAACCTTAAATATCTCTCAAGCATAGAGTTTTGCATTAATTAATGTTATTGGCAAGCACTAAAAAATGTCTTCATATAATGTTTGCAAAAAAATTATAGGTTCCCATTTGAGTTTCCAAAGTTGACGCCCTGAAATCACCTTAATATATTGTAAAAAATTATAAAATGTATACAAATCATTTTAGATGTTTCCAAGCCAAAAAACTTTCGTATCACATATATTTTTCTGTATTTTGAATATTTATGTCATAAAATGCAATCAGTAATATACATTTTGAATCACCATGCTAGCTGTACCTGCGGTATATAATATTATATGGGACATAAAAACGTAGTAGTGATATTATTGTCATCATTTCGATGTTCCGATATATAAAGAACATAATAATAACATCATATATTGTATAATAACGACAGTCCATCGATGTGTGCACTGTTATGTATGTAAAAGTCGCGGTGCGTGTATTTATGTATACGGCGTGATGCGTGTATACTGCACACGGCGAGGGTGTAATGATGATATTTTATTTTTTTGTTAGCATCCGTCTGCGTGCGTATACATCGCCGGTGTGTATACAATCATCGTATACGTCCGTGTTCGGTCTGAAAATCACGTGCTGACTGAAAAGCGAAGGAGAAAATAAAAGTGTATACACACACGAAATCATATTTATAAGCTAGGAAATTGGATTCCATTCACGTGATGAGAAACGGCGGCAGAGATAGAAGTGGAGTGAGGGAGGGGGTTGAACAACGACGACTGTAGGTCATAATATATATATATATATATATATATATATATATATATATATATATATATATATATACATCACACAAACACACACACACTCAAGAGTTGCTGTGCGCGACGATAAGAATACCGTTTCGTCGTGTTCGACAAAAAGATAAACCCCGCGGACGTGAACGAATTTCCATTTTCACTGCCTCCGCCGTCTTTTCATCCCTTTTCCTTTTGCACCCAGTGCAGCAGTCTCTCGATCGCGGCGGGGCAGGGCGTGCGTGCGTGTGTGCGAGTCTTTCCAAATCCCACACGGCGGTCAATCGTTCGTAGATAATGCCCTGCGGAGGTGCCAAGTGGCCGCCGCCGTCGCCGCCGCCGCCGCCGCCGACCCTCGTCCGTAAATAAAGATTCTCGCTGACCCATCAATAAACAAAATGGCTTCTCGTATATTTTTCCGCCCCGAGTGTGCGAAGGAGGAAAATAACAACGAGAGAAAAAAAAATCTACCCTATTTCTACACGTCTATATATATATATAAATTCACGCACACGCGCTCGTATATATAAACAGGTTATATATACACACAACTCAATATGTTCGCGACCCTTTACACGATCCCTGGGAAAAAAAGATCAAGAACGTCTTTTACGCTCGTTTGTTTTTCACGTAGACGTCCCTTCTCGGACCTCACGTCCCTTTCATCCCGCCCGGCGAAACACTTTACAGCATTTTTATACGGTAATACTATACACGAAATCCGTCCTTGCTGCAGGAGCAGTGCGTATGTAAGATATACGGCCCGTACTCTGCCGACAAATCGCTTTTTATGTTACGAACGCCATCGAGATTCGCACTTTCACCTGCGTATTATACGAGGTTTAGATAAAAAAAAAAAAAAAATAAACCGTATTTTGTTTATCGATATAGCCCGCGCAGCTGCACGCGTAGGTCATCACAAAGGTGCAGGTATGTATAAGCATGCGGTAGAGTATACAAAAGCCAACACAGCTTTAAAAAAAAGTATTTATATAGGTATATTTTTTATTATTTGTACTGAACTCGAAATTCCAATGGTTTATATTAGATACATAACGTATACATATACGTAATTATATCAAATACAATTTGTATAAATAATATATATGTATATTGAGAGTGCGCAGATAAATATTTCAAGCAATAATTTTACGACTAAATTTTTATTTTCAATTTTAACATATATTATTTAGGTAGTAAACATTTTTTTCATTATTTATCTCGTTTTCTATACTCATCTACTATAGAATATACGTATATGATATTGATAATTGTTAGTACCAGCTATTTAATTTTAATGGCTACTATTATTGCAATATAACATGCCAATTTTATTATCATGTATCAATAATAAAATACACATTCATACGATAGTATATTATATATATATATATATATATATATATAATTTTTATATTTAATTTTTTTATTATCATGTGCATTCCTATAATTTATCCTTTAATTATTAATTGATTCTGATTTTTAGAATTGTCAAGTATGATGCCTATTTAAACAACACATTATTTCTAGATACTTATAGATTTTCAAACCATATCAAAAAAAACAGTTTGGATCGCTACAGGACACTCTTTAAATGTATTTCTCAAACATAAGTTTCCTAATGTGCCGATACGAACCTTTTTTTTTTTCAAATGAAAACCCCCATTTTTATTGCTGATTTTATAATATATTTTTTAAGATCTTTGATTTTATTAATAAAAATATTATTATAGAAATATTATTGATACATAATATATAAATATGTAAACTATGTTATTTTAATACATATACGCCTATTTTTATAAAACCATACAGAGGTGATAGCCGCACGCGTGTAATAGTACAAGTAATTAAAATAAACGTTTTTGAGGGGAAAATAAACGCTATTAAAACTGCCTGATCACAAATAATTCTATGCGGTAATTATATTTATGGTTTATATGATTAGGTTCTTATCGAAAAATAATATTGCTTACGGAAGCCAGACGTTCAGTATAGTATAGGTTAAGTAGTAGGTATATGCGTACAGGTACCGCAAATTAACACCGTTTGCGCAATGGGTGTAATACGTGCAGCCGGAAGTAATTGTATTATTTTTCGCCCAACCGGTTAATAGACTATTGATGGTTAATTTCGGCGATTGTTTGAGTTCCAGAGTAAATTAGTTTTTTACCGGGATGGTCAAAATATAATGTATATTTAGTGTACTGCTGTATTCAGAGACCATCGTGATGATGGTCTGCAGGCGGTGGCTAAATAAGCCTTCCCACGAGAATTTCGACGTCCCTTTCATATTTAGCACATTGCCCCTAAATTATATATTTTTATATTATCAATAATTCACTTTCGAGTAGTCCCGCAGTTAGTAATACATGTAGTGCTTATAACCGTAATATCGAAAGCGATTGTTTTATTATATACTTACACCGCATCGTTTATATGAACATAAATATCTGTATTATAACAATAAAGATACTATATATAAGTACCTACATTTACTAAAATTATAACGGTACCGCGAAAGTCTCTGCAGTATTATGACTGCGCCGCCGCGGGTAGGTATATCATATTATAAATACTAAAATGTATACCTGAACATATATTATGTAGGGTACAGATATGCATCATACACAATAGAATAATGAAATATTGAATATAATATACTAAATGTACATGTTTTTCGTATATAAATATTACAAATTTTAATTTTTTTAATTCGCATAGGTATATTATTTCTCTATAGAAACTACCTAAGTAGTGTGAGGGAAAGGACAGCTCACAAGGACGAAGTATACTTTGGATACCCAGCTATATCGTCGTAGCATCGCGATGAATCAAGCACAAAAATATTTATCGGAGTTAAATGATATTAGCTTAATAAATGTTCAAATATTTTGACTTTTTTGCGATATATTTAAAACATTTATCATTAAATGCTTTAGTTATATGTATCATGTATTCAAAAAAAATTTTTTAAGTATAGGTATCTATAATATAAAATATAATACGCATCAGTACCTATTAGGTACCGCACCTAACTATTTGATCCAATAATAGAAGCTTGTACAAATTTTAATGAAAATTCAATCTTTACGAATTCAGAGCATTTACATTTGGCCCTAGAAAATAATGAATATATTATGTATCACGTGGCTTGTCCTATAATAAATAGCAACATAAATAATAATTATCATAATATTGTAAAAACAAATCGTGTTCTCCCTCCAATAACAGAATTTAAATGCCATAGCATACATTTTAATCGAGTATAAAATTAAAATTCATTAAAAGTAAATATAAAAATAAAAAATATTTAATGGCGTAGGCCTTTAGAGGGTGAAAATAGCGTATATATTTTTATTTTGTAGCGCCTCAAATATGTGTACTTTATTTTATAATCGATTGTAGGTTTTTTATTACTCTTGTATTAACCTTTGCATATTAAACTAAAAAAAAACGCATTGTCAACAATAGATATATTATATTATTTAATAGGATTTCTATTGTTGATGTATGTTTATATATATATTAAGTTCTATAGTTCGTATAAACCTATATAATAGCTGGTTAGGTTAGGTATACATGAAATATTGTACTAAATATATAGTCGTTAAAATATTTCTAATGTTTAAATGGTATAAATCAAACATTCTATGTTAGGTACCTTTACTTATATTATTATATATAAAGGTACCTTTTATAGCGTATTACAAGCAGATATATTTTTATTTTACTTCTATTGTATACAATTAATATTAAATAGTCACAGCAATATTCTGTTATCATACATTTAAAAATAGGTAGATTGACAGATATATAATATTAAAGTATATACAGTAATATATTATAGCCATGTATGCAGTATATATATATTTGATTTGAATAAATCTTAATTTATCTTACTGTAAGAAATAGCATTTACTCATATACTATATATTATATAATAATTATAAAATAATATACTTATAGGTTTTGTAATAATAAATATTAACTATTATTTTTCAATGTAATTTCAGTGTAGCAAAAATATATATTAACTCATTATAATGTATAATAAAATTTTTTCCTGAAAATTGTATTTTTATTAAATGTTTAATACTTTAACAGCGATATATACATAGTGTAAGGGGCGTGTGGTAACAGTGGCACATCGCGAGTACTATTGTTTGCACCGAACAGTTTTTTTTTATCGGCAGTATTAAAAAAAAAATCATTTCCTCTCTTCTACCATAGACTTTTCCCGTGATTTCGCTCGGGTATTGAATAAAGTGGGTAATATTTTTCCATATATAGTTTATTTATTTGCTTCTCCGCCGCCACTCATCCTCCGTCGACTGCTCCGGGCAATAAAAACCAACCACCATAGTATTTTTATTTTTTTTATTTTAGTCAGTTAAGAATTGAGAACACGTAACCGCTGCTACCGCTTTTGGGGTTATAATGGTGTGGGATGTAGTGGCAGGGTGGAAGTACCCAAAAGGCAGTTTGTTCTCATTAAACTTTCTCTCCTCCCGCGGCCCTTCCATTCTAAGTTTCAAAAACAGTTTATGCTCATGTTCTCCTTCTCTATCTTCCCATTTCTCTTTCTCCCTCTCTGATTCTCGCTATTCTCTCTCTTTTTATATAAAACTCACACACACAGACAAATGTGTACATGTATATATATATATATATATATACTTTCGCTTGCATGAAATTGCTTTTTTCTGCCCTCTACCCCCTCTGGCTGTATAAATATTATACGCGCAGTCTGTACACATATTTTTATTTATTGCCCCGTTTACACGAGAGGTCTATACTGAAAAAACTGTGATTCCATCCACTTTCAACTTATCATGGAAAAACCTCGACTCAAATCTAAATAAATGACGAAATAAAACGGATATTTATGTGCACAAAGGTGTTTATTATTGTGAGATGAGGAGATCAGCTTACGTGCGGCGTATTGTGCACATAAAACTTATGTCCCAAAGTGGATGAACAATGACTCTCAAAAATCGTTTTACTCTTAATTTTATGGTAGGTATTTACCACAACGTTCATTTAGTACTCACTGTTCAAAAATGGTCAGTGTTAAATATAATACATATAGGGTGATTCAAAATTTATATTACAGCTACCTACTTTATTGATTAAAAATAGAGAAAAATGTATAATACGGATGTTTTTTGATTTAGAAACATCTAAAATGATTTGTATATTAAACAAATGTTTAAAATATTTTAGAGCATGTTTTCGGACGATAAACTTCAGAAATAAAATAAACTTTAAATATTTCTCTAGCACATATAGAGTTTTGCATTAATTAATGTGGTTCAGGCACTAAAATGTATCAAAAAATGTCTTCATATATTATGTTTACAAAAAAAAGTAGGTATAAATATGTTCCCATTTGAGTTTCGAAAGTTGACCCCCTAAAACCACCTTAATATATTGTCAAATATTATAAAATGTACAAATCATTTTAGATGTTTCTATATCAAACAACTTTAACATTATACATTTTTCTGTATTTTGAATGTTTATGTGATATAATGGCTGTAACATAAATTTTGAATCATTTTGTATATATAGGAACCCACCTATATATCATCTATTTGTATAAAAATTAAATATACGACGCAGAATTTGAATAAAAATATTACTGATATATATTTATGTAGGCACACAAATATGTTTAAATAGGTAGATATTTTATAGGTATTCACTATTTAGTAAATAATAAGATGATCGTCTACATAGCAAAAATTATGACTGTAGTTAATCGTTATCGTTATATATAGGTAATTGGTATATCTATGCATAATATATGGATAATATTATATAATACCGCATCTATACAAATAGTATCTAATGGTTATTGCCATAAAAAATAAGAATTTATTTTTATCAAATACAATAGAATACACGAATTCCTTTAGTAATTATGTTTTTTCTTATCGTTATAAATTTGAGAACATAATATATATTATATATAGTTTTCTATTATCAAAATATTATATTATATAGTTATTTTATAAGATATACCTAATATACTTATAGTTATCACTTGCCCACATAATATTATAATAAAGTCGATAAAAAAATTAAATAAAGACTACGCGCGGGGAAGAATATAAAAAGCTCTCATTTTATATTAAACATTAACACGACCAGCAACTTTCCAGACCGGAAAATTAACATTAAACTGTGCGCAAAAAGAACACTGCGGCTAGATTTGGTGCGCACGTGCACGAAAATAAAAAATTATATTTTATACAAATCAACTCGCTTGGGTAAAACTTAAAAAAGAATGTTACGTCCTTATCATTTTTTTTTTACGTCTATTAATTCAAAATAATTATATACCATATAACACTAGTGTATACACGCTTAATAAATAAAGCAACATATAACGATTTAGCTAATACATATATTATATAGGTCTCTATATACGTACTACAAACCACCGCATAATTATTCAGTGTTTGACACTCGCATACAACGCGTGACAACAACGTTAAACATTCATTTATGTATATGCGACTATATCTATATAAATATAATGTAGGTATAGGGTACTTATGTGTACACGCATATACACATTATTTATTATGCAAATCTTAACGAATAATTAGTTAAAGTAATTTTTATTAATTAATGCATAATATTATTACCTATAGATGACTATTATTTTTAAACCGGTGAGCTCACGTACTCTAGACGTGTACCTATATAACATAAAGCCACCGAAAACATAATGTGCAACGTAAGTAGTTGTAATTTATCAAATATTTCAACAGCTGTACATACAATATTTTGGAAAAAGCATAATACACGATTGATTAAAATATAATATAATGTACAGACGATACACGGCCAATATAATATTAGATATATATTTATAGGTAGGCACTCATCGCGTACACACAATACAATTATCACACGATAATCGTAAGGCAGATACACAAATAATTCGTTTATACGCGCGCAGTAACCAGCAAACCTTAAAACGGAGCATAATAATTATTGCACTTCCTATATTTATGCGCAGGAAGACCTATTATAGGAAGACAGCAGTGAATACCACATTTAAAGCTCGTTAAAGTTTCCGACGAAGACGTACGTATTGATAATATCAATTCTCATCATTTCGTCATATATTATAATACGATAATAATCGAAAAACATATATCGTGATGTAGAATATGATATTATTTATGTTTAAATGTAATAGGCACCTATTATACCTGCATATAGACTTCGGACTATATTACCATTATGTTTCGCGGGTTTTTAATATTTCGGCGCGTTTACCGAAAAGTACAAATTGAAGATAATTATTATATTATAATAATAACAATATTATTATCGTCATCGTCGTCGTCATCGCGCGCGCGCGCGGCGCCGCCGTCCCTTTTGACGGCGGCGGCGTGGTACTATAACGGGTAATAACCGACGCGTCGGCGGCGACGGCCGCCCCGGTGTCCCGGGCGGCGGCGGTGGGCGTGTCTTTCGGAGGCCACTCGAGGCGTGTGTGCGTCCGGAGCGAACGAATCAATGAACGACGGCGTCGGCGGTGGGGGAACCGCTCGCCATCATTACCCGGCAATTTAGTCGACGCACACACACACACACGCGCGCGCACAGATATACGCTTTTAGCATTACGGTGTGTGGGGTTCGCGGTGCCCGTGGCGTCCGTCTGCGGCGGCGGCGGCGGCGGTGGCGGCGCTGGTGGGGCTGCGGCGGTGGTGCGCGCGTGCATTGGGGCGGGCCGGGCCGGCGCGGAGGCACCGAAAAATAGGTGTTAACTATATTTAATAGCCGCGCCGATGCCGTACCGCGCGCTCGTCTGCAGTCGCGCGTCACATCACAATCGTCCGGTCGCCGTCTCCGTGTAGTAGTCGCCGTCGTCGTCGTCACTCGTGTTCGTCGTCGTCGCCGCCGCCGCCGCGTCCGTACGGGACTCCGTGACCATAATACTATTATCAGATAATATAATACTATTATACCTCCGCTGCCGTTATCGTCGGTTTTTTTTTGTTTTTTTTTTTTTTGTTATTGCCATACAAGTGTTATACGGTCGTACGCGGCGATGATGGTGTTGGACTCTGGACAAGCGTCCCCGTCGTTACGGCTGTACGCCGCGGCTGCCGCGGCCGCGGCCAACAATTACGGAGGCGCGGCCGGCGCGACGTCCGGAGGCGCAGGACAACAGTCCGGTGCAGGAGGCGTTCAGATGCCGCCGCATCCGCTGTTCCCGCACTTTGCCGCCCGTTTCCCGCACGGCATGGCGTCTGCGGCCAGTTTCGCGGCCGCCGGCCTCTCGCCGTTCCTCCAGCAGCACCACGTCGAGCACGCGGCCGCCCAGCGGTACGCGATCGCGGCAGCCGCCGCCGCCGCCGCCGCCAGGAACAACACGGTCGCCGGCCACGTGATGTCCGCGGCCGTGCACCAACAACAACAACAACAACACCACAATCACCGGCCTAACTCGGAAATCGCGAGCAAGAAACGGCCGCACCATCATCACCAGCAACAGCACCAATTACTGCTTCAGCAGCAGCAGCAGCAGCAGCAGCAACAACAACAACAGCTTCAGCAGCAGCAGCAGCAGCAGCAGCAGCAGCAACAGCAACAGCAACAGCACAGGATTATTAATATGTCGGGCAATCATAGTGACGACAGCGCCTCCGAAAACGGATCGCCCAAAAAAGGTTAGATAGTCGTTTCGTTTATATATATAATATTGTAATCATTGATATTATATATAAGCGTAATATATCTGCAGCAGGCACAAACAAAAAGTATATAAATATCATAAATTACAATAACGAACGCTTTTCAAAATCTCTCGCCAATTCTGTTGTTCGTATACAGGTTTATAGATATCCGTAAACGTAAGACAGTAATAGGTAGGTATTTTTTTTTCTTTTAATATTTGAATACGATTGTAAAACCATAACGCATTCGATAAATATGCGAACGAATGCGAAAAATAATCGAACAAGCGCAGCTGTGGAATCGGTACGACGGATGTGAAAACGAAAATGGCATATATTGCATCGATTTATATCGAGGTGGTTGTGACTAAACTTAAAATTGCAAGTATGTATCAAGCATAATACGACAGCAGAGTACTTACTCATATTTATTGTAGTTAGGTTTAAGTATGATCGTATGAAAACGTGGTTTAACCTTATAATCAATGATATTATGATATTCTTGATTTTTAATATCTGTTAAAAATATTTTTTTCTCGAAATGGGACGTGATAAAAAATCGATTCCAATTCTATTCTTGTGTCAAATGTAAATCGCAGCTATAAATTATTAGCGCGTGAAATTGAAAATAATCGGTATTTTAATATATTCTCACGTAAAAGGTTTTAATTCCACCCATTCGCGTGATTATTAACGCAAAACACTATTACATATAGTAAACACATCGATTTAAATAGCAGGTAACCCTAGTAACGAGAATCATTTAGATGGGCAATTATATACCTATATAAAATTGGTAATGAATAAATTTTAAATTCTCATAATAGAAAAATAATTGTGCAGTTGTACCTTTAGGTTTATGTTTAGAGCATTCCAATTTCCAAAGATAGTGTATATTATATTTTTAAACCCTAAGCTTGTAATACAGTCAAATATAAATCTGTGATAAAAATGAATTATTCATTATGTATTACATCAATACTTACAATTGGAGATATATTGTATCATATACTATATAGACCTAGGAAGCGGTATTTAGTTAAACTGAAATATAGTTTTAAGATTTTGATTAAGTATTTGTGTCGTATAAATCGTGGATATTTTATTATGAATAGTGTAGTCGGTTGGTTCTTTTTTTTGTGTTAAGTTCCGATAAGTCTTATACCTATTTATATCGGAAAAGTATAAATAGTTATATAGTATATTGTCATTATGTAGGTATAATACATATTTTATTATTTTTCCAAACAAAAATATATAGTTACTTAGTTATTGTTGGCATTAATAAACGTTAGTTGATATATATAAATAGCTGATATTATACTGCATTTAGGGTTCTTATAATTTTATATTGCAATATAGACATAATATATAGTAATATATTACCAATATACCTACATAATATATTATGTTAGAATTCGATTATAGATATCTATGTACATTTATAATGATTTACATATAAATTATGTATAAAAGTTTTTTTTTTTTTTTTAAAAAAAAAGCGCAATTTATATGTAGGTACAATTATAACGATAAATACGAAAATCGCGTGACGGTAAATATCCGAAAATAAAAAAGGGGCAGTTATATAAGTGTGCATGTGATCGTTTATACGTTATAGGTATATCATTTGACCGTGGGAATCTTACATGACCGGAAGGGTATTACCTAGTAAGACAGGTGTGCAATATATATATATATATATATATATATATGTCCAAATTCTACAATTTTAAATACTCATAGATTTGGTATAAGACTGAATATAGTACTGCAGGCATCTATAAACATCATTTCGTTTGGTGTGAAGGTTAAAGTATGCCAAATAACTTTTGATTAACTTTCAATCATGTATGCAGCTAGGTATATACAAATGTAATATATCTATGTACCAATCTACCTATATATTTTATTTTGTCAATGTGTATAGATTGAAAATTTAATCTTCATAAAATCTCCAGCACAATAATACATCAATATATTAATATACATATTTATTACAGTATACATTCGATATTTCGATTTTTATATACATTTATAAATCTTTAAATAATAAACAGAAATATTTATCAAGTTGAATTTTAAATAATATTAATATTATTATTCATAATCATATTATTTTAATGTATAATCTATTTCTTAATTTTACTATTTATGTACAATCATATCGCAACCTTGTTGTAATTATATATGCGACAAAGTTATTTGTATAATTCATATATATGTGTATAACCTACATAAATTTTAATCGCCAAATAATAATTATGATAAAATTAAAATTACAACGTAAAGCGTTTAAAAAAATATTCTATGTTATATAATAATTAGGTAGCTTATATTATATATATAAATAGGTACAAAAATATTAATATTTTCATACTATAGGATGTCTCTTTTCACGTATTTTCATAATTCAAAGTAGGCATAAAATAATATCAAGTTTTTAGTTGAAATCAGCAATAATACAAACAATATCGAAACGTTTAATTAGGTATAATAATTATCTACTTACTAATAATAAACCAGAATTATAAAAAAATTAAAAAAGAAATAACTATTATTATATCTTATAAATTCGACAACTTTTAATTAATATTTGTTTTACGATTTAGGTATGATCAAATGAGTATTTAAATGTATTATAATCAGTATAGGTATCTAACCTACGCATGAACTGAATGCCTTATTTGTTTTATTTAAATATTTATCTTATACAACCGGATTAAAAATAACCAAATAACATTAATATTACCTTATCAGTTAACTATAACATATAATATTAAAAGTATATACATATATACTTAAACATCTAAAAGCTAATATTATTTTACTCCGTTGTATTAGATATAATTGACAATTAACTGCCATAACCATTGGTGAAATAATTAACAGATAAAAATGTTTAACTATATTATAATGTGAACCTATGCAGTGTTATCGAACGTGTAATTTTTTTCTTTTGAACACCGCACATATAGGTACCAAAATCAAATAAATATAATTAATTTATATTAAAAGCTATTATATATTATGTAGAAGTTATAGAGAACATAATAATTTTCTACTTTAATGGCTATTATGCTATATTGTTATTGCTCTAAAATCTAAATTGATATTATAGACATTTCAGTTTTATCTTTTTTATGAGGTTCAATTAGAAAAATTTGATTGTACATATAGAAGTGTTTATAGGTGTTTAATATTCTTATTTATATACCTATATATAAGAAATAAGTCTGAACCACAACGTTTTTATTCATTCATCAAATTATATCTACTTGGTATACCTACCTATAATCAAAAAAAAAAAAAAAAAAATCGTAAGCCCTTCGTTTTTATTATATGATTTACACGGATCAATTGGTTTCTAAATGTGTTTGCCGTAGTTATATTTAATATAGTCTCTGGAAGCTCGTAATGAGTATAATAATGATGCGCTCATAATATTATATAGGTATACACGCTGCAATGGTTATTAATGCATTATATACACATATTATAAATATATATAGGTGTAGCCGCGTATAGGTATTTATTTTATAGATTATAGGTATAGGCACTACTATAGGGTCAGGACACTATGTAGATGTTTTTTTTTTATGTGCACACATATTTGCGGGTCATATATATATATATATATATATATACATACATGTTAAACACTTACCGACTTCGTATGTACACTGCTGCAGTCGCGGGTAAATAACCTTTAATAAAATATATTATGGCACAATTCGTTCAAATCGGCGGATTAAACGCTATATATATATATGATATGTACCGCGCCGCGTGCATGAGTGTAACCGGTCATCACTATATATTATATGCACATCGCATATATTTATTATATATTAATAAAAAAATAAACCCCCCCCCCCCCAATATGTATACAGTTGAGTTAAACGTATATATACATATACTATATATATATGTGTGTGTGTAGTATATCATATACAATAACGTGTTGGGAGATTTAATAAAAGTTAATATTAACTGTTTTTCGTGCGGCAGCTATTAAACACAATCATTATCATTATAAGGATGACGTGCATATTATTACCACGATTGTACTGGTTTATACCTATCATATACCTAATAATATACGCGCATCCATATTATATATATATATTAATCGTTAAAAGATGAATACATTCGCATATATATGTGTGTGTGTGTGATGCAGTCGGGCGTGTAGTCGGAATTTTTTTTCAAGGGGTGTTTTAATTTCGTATTTAAATATAATGTAACACGTGGAGGGATTTGCGCACATTTTCCATCGCTGCAGGATAATAGTTGCATCAATCTTCGTCACACCTATTATATATTAACGATATAAAATACATAAAATAGAACGAAATAATAAATATTTATAATGAAATATATGACGACATATTTTGAAGAAACTTGAACCTTAACTTAGGTTCAAAACATTTTTTGCATAAATACGGTTGAGTGGGTGTTTCAACACCCATATCACCCCTCGACTATATACACCACTGCGATGCGGTTATACAATATTGTCTCACCGCTCGAGATTATATATATGTACCTATATTCTATATACAGGTATATATTAAATAAGTTTGTCGCCATCACGAGGAGGAAATATTTTTCACGGTTTTTCTTTCGAACACCGCCGCAGTTGGCTTTATATCGTTGCCGATTAAGGATAGTGAGAACCCATATATATATATATATATATATATATATATAGGTCATCCTAGTTACCTATGGGTAACCTATCCGTAAAATATAGGACTTTCACAAATATTGGAGACTTTATATTTACGAGCATAATATAAACGAAGGATAAACCCATAATGTGAGAACGGATATTATTATTAAATATATACAGCCGCCAAATTGAAAACTGTAATAATTCGAAAATCCGCGAATATTTTATATAATATTATATAACACACTATCTATAAAGTTTACTATATTTTTCTACGCCTCCTAGACATCGTATCGATATATACATATATCTTGAATTGTGCAAATTTCTACGTTTGACTGAGATTTTTTGATTTTTAATGATCCTATTAGATTGCAAAATATTATCAATGCATTGAAATGCGCTGCATAATATTACATCGTATATTAACATATGTTATATAGCGTCGTTAGTAATTTCGACTAAAATCTAGTTAATATTTAATTATACATTTATTTGGCACCGAATTGAGCGGAATCGTGATATCGGGGGCTAATCACTTATAATAATCACTGTAATACAATATTATACTTAATTTGTTAATTTATGCTACCATATTATATTATATTTTATGCCGCTCTTCGAGTTGGAATATTTCAAATACCAATTTTGCCGGACATAAAGTTTTTTTTATGTTCAATACACTGTTATACAGTAATATGCCTATAACCTATAAACTAACAGACTTATTATTATTATTAACGAATAACAAGCGTTTCAATTAATTAACGGTTAAGCATTTCGAATAAAGTAAACACATTTAATATGCATACAACCGAATACCACGAATAAAAAACAAACTTGTAATTAGGTAATTAAACGATTACGCGTTTCTGTCGAACAATGCGATCGATCGATGTATAGATTCACGTTGGTATAACATAATATCATTATTATCGTTAGATTGTGCAAATTGCGATCCGTTCGTACAATATTATTTATGTTATTTGCGCGTTTCGTAGTACCCAAAGCAAAATGTTTTTAAAAATTGTGTTTTCGTATTTACGATGATGATTGACATTGACGAGCGATAAAGCTATCGATCCGCGCGAATTCGCGGTAAAAGGCGGCGGCGGCGGTCTGATCAAAGGTTTGAATTGATTTGAAAGAAATAAAAATCAATACGCCAAATAACGGCCAGTGAATATAGAATAAAAATAATAATTATTAAATTATTATTATTATTGCGTTTTTTGTTGTATCTACATTATTAAAACACCACGAGATATTGTGGCGGAAAACACGCGGTACAGCGCATATATGTTATAATGATATAATTTACATAATAAATTGTATTACAAGAAAATAATATTATGTACACACATTTCGTAGAAAACGTCGATGAAACGTTCTCTGGTGATTATGATTAATGATGCCCATGTGTAATTGACGACCGTCTTGAGCGCACCCAAATTGATTAGAAATTAGCTGGAAACTATATATATATATATATCTAATATAATCTGAACGTACAATAATATTATATAGTGTGTTTCAGCCGAACGTTGTTTTTGTGAATAATCGCCGCGGGTAATCGCGCGCATCGTTTAAACTATCGTTTACACGTTAAATCGAATTTATTTTTCACAGCTCGTCGAAACCGATCGTCTAGACGATGTACACACACACGACGGCTGAAAAATACTATTTTGCTTTCGATAATAAACAATAACGATATGGTGTTACGGAAATCGGCGTTGGTGCGCAGCAGTTGCAACCGTACGGTATATTTTCATAATCGCCGGCTTAAATGTCTTGATTCGTGGTCATAACGTCATCGACAAAGAACAACGATAATACTGCATCACGTCTGGGGGCGTGGAAAAGTCTTTTGGCAGACGTTAATGATATGATTGCGTTATGACTTCACCGAGGTTCTCGTACAAACGATAATATTGACGTGACGTATTTTGTCGTTTTCTGTCACGTTGTCGAGGACGTACCTCGCCACGCTAGCTGGACCACACTACACCGTGACAATGTTAATACGTCCACTTACTCGTGCGTCGTTCCCGGCGTCACGTCGAAAATCTCGTCGCCGCACGCGCGACACACGCGGAACTCGGAATTTCTGGCCGTTACGAATTTCGCCGCCGCCGCCGTCGTCGATCTGGAGGTCGCGCAATGAAGACATTACGACACAATGTGTGCGACGTCTTTTCGAACCCGATCGAAAAAACCGTGCGTCGCGCGCGCGTGTTTGTTCCGTAGGAGAGCGGCCGCCGCCACTTATTTCGTATGTACAACGCGGCGACGCGTTTCCACTCCTCGCGCGGTCATTGCGGGTTAAGTATTTCGAATTGTATACCGATACCATTGTCGCAGTACCACTCGCCCCACACCAACCCGGCGGTCACGTAAACTGCCGATGTTTCAATCAGTTTTCGTTTGTGACCGCGCGCGCGTGCCTATGCGCCATACTACGTGGACAACACACGCGTGGCGGGCACGAGTCACGTTTCCGTTTCTGTATGGGAATGAATGCGCCGCGATGTACACGTGTGCGACGGCGAAGAGGACCGGCAGAAAGACGTCGCCGGCGGGCGGCAGCGGGGAGAGAGGACGACGACGACGACGACAAATAATTCCGGTCGCAAATCAATTATAATCAATGGTGTGCGAATCCCGCACGACATATATCATGTGCGCGCGGGACGGGTAGGAACGCCGAGGACGTTTCGTTTTGTCGATTGAATTACACGCATAATAATAATGGTCGCGCGTTCATATAGAGCCGCGGCGCGGTTGAAACATAATGAAATCCGTTCAAAGGCACACGTGCGGGCGAGTGCCGATTAGAACACACGCGGTGTTGGGGGCGTACGATTTTGTTTCTTTTACGGAAACAACGTTAATGACAACGGAGATGAAATTTATCGGGTTACGATGTCGGTACGACAATCGGCTGAAAACGAGCGACAAACGAAATGTTTATATATAGGCGCACGCCATACATATTATGTGGGAGGCTCTACTAGGAGCTACGCCATACCGACAAACGGTCGTGGGTGATACAGTATAATGTAGTACAAATGTATATGACACGTTAACGTTCGCCTGGGACTTGATCGACCGACGACGATCGAAATGCACCGCACCGCGGCTGACCGCTATCGACGGGGTGTATGCCTGATGAATTATAACGCGGTCGCAACCGCGCGCCGAAATGATATCAGGACGAAAATCCGACAAGACAAATCCCGCGGCGTATATATTGTACATCATAATAATACTTATAATATACAGATGATGGGATTTCGGACGACGGTTAGTGCGTTCAGACGACGTCGTGTTGTTTGGGCGGTTTTTCGTTTTAAAAAAGTACATGATATATCGTCACGCCGACGGTCACGGAAAATAGACGAGGAGTACAAAACCGAAAGGTCGCAGAGCCTTCCATATACCGCGAGTGCGTAGGTACCTAACCGTCCTAACCTCATACGCCTCACAACGTCGTCGTGAATGATCGCGGGATGATTTATGCTCCGGGCGATCCTCTCCGGCCGAATTGGGTGTACCTATTTATACACACGCATACGCCGCCGCAGCAGTGTTATTCAATTTCGTTTCGAGTTTTTTTTTTTTTTGTTCCTCTTTCGGGGAGGTACCATGCACCCGGCACCGTCGCTGCACATGATATTGTTACGTCTCTGTAAAATATATAAATAACGCGGTAATAACATTGTCAGAAATGGGCTGTATAGGTATAAACCATATGGGCATATAGGTACGGGTGCGAGAGGCGAAAAACGTCCGCCTTCAAATGGCCCGTCATTGAAAGTAATAATTACACAGTCTTGTGTTTCACGGGTTTATTTTATTAAACCATTGCGTTGTATTATAATATTATATCGTCCATTAAAATAGCCATCACGAGACCGAACGCGGTCGGATACAAACACGAAATTTATTATTATTATTATTATTATTATTATTATTATTCTGAAGTAAGTACCTACCTATTCGTTGTCCGTTCACGCGCGTCAAAATGCAGGCATTTTACGTCGGATAAAACAATTATCACAATAATACCGGCTAAGTCATGAACGTTTTTATTATCTGGTATAATAAGATGTTTGTCCAAATATTGTTAACTAGTTTGACCTGTTGGATTATTTCATTATGAAATATTTATATACATTGTTGGGTACAGATATAGGTATATACCTACCTATACTGTCAAACGTTTTGTATAGTCTTATGCATTTTACTAATCGTTAAAATATTAACAACTAAAATATATTATACCTACTGCAGAATGAATTTTTAATAAAAAAACTTATTGTCTCGAAAAGTTTTAACGTTTATTGTAATATTTATTTTACATAATTTCAATTTGAAGTCATTACGAAACAATATTTTATATACAAACAGATTTTTTTTTTTTTTTTTGGTTTTAATTTTATAACTATATATAATAATAGATTTCAGTGGTACGTTTACAATTTTTATATTATTATACATTTTTCAAACATTCGGAGTTTAAGATTTCAATATTTGAAATACTGGTCAACGTTAATATTATATCTATTAAAACACATAAAATCTAAATCTAACAAACACTATTATAATATATTTTACCTATATATTACTTTTATAAAATGACATTTTGCACAAACTTTATTTTGAACACCAGCGTACATACGTTATTTTGTATTTAATTTTTTTTTTGTGATTCTAATTCTTACTGCTTTTAAAAGAAAAATCGTTAAAATGTAGGGTTTTTTCTTATAGTAGTTTAAATTTAATATCTTAAAAGCGTTACTTAACGTTAAGAACATTTTTTTTTTTCAAAAATGTTCTTTTGTAATAATTTTAAATAATATAAGAAATATATTATATGTTTTTAAAAACGGTAACACTTTTTTAGATGATTGTAAAAAAATATTATTATATTATTAATAATATTATTTAATAATAATTTTTACTACTACTAATTTTTGTTACCGTCGTAACAAAAAAATAAATATAAAATTTGGATGTAAGCTAGTGTTCGAAAAACTGTTTGTGTGGAATGTTTTTCTAGAAAAATAATATAGATAAAATTTAATGATGTTTATAAAATTTGGATCTTACGTGTTTTAAATTGTATAATATAAATAATATAAACGTTGGCGAGTATTTCAAATGCATTTGCTCTGAATGTTTAAAAAGTTTATATAATTAAAATTGTAAACATATACCACTGAACGTGTACCTACTTAATAACTGTAGTTACAAAATTAAATTAACATATTATGACTTTTCACTTATGTAGAAGTATCTATATAACGTTAAAATGTTAACTATTTGATAAACGTGGTAAGTCTTCTAAATTACATCTAACTATAATTGTTCGAAAACAAAATATTATTATATGGATAATTTTGTTTTATCACGTGTCACAATTAACAATTCTAGTTAATTATGTACATTTTTATCGTAGCCAACATCGTCCACAATATAGCTAATACACACTTATGCACTAAATAACACATTTATCATTTTTGGAACGTGCTGTTGATCGATATCGGATTTTTCATATTTTATTATAACATAGGTACCTATTTATAATGATGCAATTTACGAAATGTTTTTCCAAGACGACCAAGATAATATTATAATACAGTTTCGTAAGCCGTCTACAATAATAAATTGTAATAATATTACCTATACAAATATTCGAATACCGCGCAGAGAACCTACTTTATAAAATTATAAACGCTATCAACACGCCGCCGTCCGTCCGAATTCCGGTGACCCATTAGGAAATTGAAAACTCGCTCCTAATTAGTCGCAATTAGATTAAGCCAGGACTTAATAAGAAATGGTTTTTATTATTTTTTATTTTTTATCTGCGGCGACTTTCATCAGTAGTAGTTCGTAGAACGGAGATCAAAAGGTCGCAAAGTGTACCTATATGCCTGAGTTTGAATATACATATTTTTTACTTGCATATTATACACATGTACCCATATAGGCTATAGCTATGTATTATTTTTTTTAATAAGAAACAAACACACCTTTATTAAATATTTTTTTCTCTGTGTTTATCAGCTGATCAGCTTGTTTCAATTAAAACACTAGTATTAATTATATTAAACATAGAGATTATTATTATTTTAATATACCTATACATTATAAACTTACTGAAGCTTATCAATTTTGTGGCGGTGCGGTACCTCTTCAATATATATATTATTATTAAAGCTAGCCTAATTGATTAAATATAATTAAATAACGAAAATATTTATCAATACAAAGGTTATTCCATTCAAGTTTTAAAATTTTCGAACGCAATAATTAAAATAACAATAATAATATATTACTAATAATATAATTAATAATAATATCATGATTCGATAAATTAACCTTGTGCTGGGATTTTTTTAATGATTGCTATATAGGTACTATTTATAGTCCAATATAAATTGTATAAAGTCTCGGGTAAACTATGAATTTGATCAAAAAGTTTTTGATATAGTACTTATACTAATGTATTAAACTGTTTTACAATATAATATGGTTTTATGATCGCCTATTGTGATCGAAACCTTTTAAAGTTTTGTTCGACTGAACCCGACCCCCGTGGCCCTTATATTATATATCCGTATATATAATATCACCTATTACACGCTTTGTTTACAATGTAGATACAAGTTTAAAATTAATTATACATGGTGTGCACTCTATATAGATACTCATTACACATATTGTATATTATACGCACTATACGCAAGCTTGTCGTTGTATACTTTGGGGTTTAGACAATTTCAATATTTCAATTATTTAGGCTATATGACTCACCAGTTACAATTAAAATTTAAGATTTCTCAGAACTTGCTATAATGTGGTATTCTTTATAGAAATAATTGAATTATAATCCTGCAAACTGTTACCTATTGTAACGGGTGAGCTGAATTGTATTTTTATTATATAGAATGATAGCTAAATTGTAGGTATATTATATACTAGATGCGATAACATATTCTCTACGGCTGTATAATATATATATACAGTAGGTTTTGCATTGATTAATTTCACAATAGTTATTCGATCATCAATATATTATGTATATTATAAATAGAGATACCTAAATTTTAAAATGAATAAAAAATTAATATTACAAACACATTATACAATTAAAATATTTAGTTATATACTCGTTATTTATTAAATTATAATTATATTTACCTATAATATAGTATATTATATCGTGACTTAAACGTTAATATTATTTTAAGTAACAATAAAAAAATAATTTTCTTATAATTATTTTTTCCTACACACATTACCTGAAATGCATTTTAATTTTACATTGTTTATGAACATTCAAAACATTTTCGGTAACCTATAGTCAGGGCCTGTTTTGCGTTTTTTGTGGAGAACGGGTTGATATGGACACGGGCAAATACCATATGAATTCAAACATATTAGAAATAAAAGCTATGTGGACCTACTAAATAAAAAATACGGAACCAGCCAGCAATAAGATATCTTATTATAATATTATAATAATATGATTAGAATTACTTATATGTGATGTTGCGAGGAACTACAATCACTCGTTTAAATCGGGCACTAAAGATATAGTTAGTTGTATATGATGTTTATTTCAAATATTTTTGTACGAAAAATCCAATAACAATACAATCTTAAAAACATCTTTAAAGTATATGAGACCAAAATGAAACGACGTTTTTTAAATTTCTGTTCATAAAAGAAAAATACAAATTGGAATGAAAAAGTTTTTCACTAAATTTCGTACCTATACTAGTAGACTATAACATTTAGGCGTATACTATTTTCGATTTTTCAAAAAACAGTCGAACAGCTGTTTAGTGGAATTAAATTTTGAGTATAAAATACACTTAAATGATCGCCGCGATAAATATATATACTTGTAGAAAGCGGTGGCAATTTTTTCCACCCTCTGCTTGTTGTTATTACTATTATATTATTAAGTTGTGTTTTATAATTGGGTTGTAGTCATAAAACTATTCTCTCCGTGCCTTTTCCCCGTCATGTCCTCCACTACAGTATATATATATACATGCATCGTTATTAAAATGAATTAGGACTCGGTGGCGGCGGCGGTTTGTTTACAGGAAATTACAATTCAAATCACGCTTCCTCTTCTGCTCTGTTCCATCTTTGTCCTCCCCCCTCGCCATTCTGCGATCACCGCGTGTAATATACTACCGATCGTTATATTAACATTGCCATATTTTATACATAATATTATTTTCCACCAAAGTCGGTTGGAGGTGGCGTAAGTCACAGGTGGCCGACGGGAGTCGATATATACCGACGTTAGATAATGCACCGTCGATATGCACTCAATTATTCGTGTTATTATTTTTATAATGTAAAACGATGAAGACGTTGTCGTTTGGCATCTGGAACATATTTTTTTTTATATGTAAAGTAAATACTTGCACGTTCCGGTGGAGAGCTTAAAAATTATTATCTGTATAGCAACAAACGCGACGAAATTAATCATATTTTTAAATTTTACTAAACGCCTCTATATTTAGGAATGATTACCTGCGTGCTGCATATGCTTACATATACTTACTTAACCATATGGCGATGGTGGAGACTTCCGTAACGAAATAATTAACATTCGAAATAAGTATATTATCTATTATAATAAGACATTCTATAAGAATCAAAATTAACCTAATATTACTATAATTTCAATATACGACGTTAGACGGTAAAACGTAAAACCCATTAGATACCATTAGTTGTATAGATGTATCTATTACCATTATAATATAATCATATATTATCAATGCCTAAATAAATTATTTACATACGACACAAAAGCGCATTACAAATAACTTTTTTTCGATCAATATTCGTGCTCGATATACAATCTACTATTGCCGCGAGTTTGTAGTACAAGCTATACATACAATTAAATATTATATTATATTGGTTTACTATAAACATCGATACATAAAGATAATTTTACATTTTACGATACCTACCCACGGTTGATCGATTTATAGTTTGAAGTGTAAACCTTTATTAATTTGTTATTTTATATTTAATAAAATATCTGTGACGGCGTTCAAACGCAGTACAGGCACACCTACATAGGTACTAACTATAACAACACTAACTACTGTTTTATTATTATTATTATTATTAAAAGAGGTCATTACATAATATTATACGCGTTCAAAAAGTTTGTTTTCACGCAAAAACGCTTGGCAGGGTTGCGTGCTTGTAACATTGCAATAATTGTTATACATCATATATCTTAGTAAAACACTTATAGTAATAATAATATAACGTAAATATAATGTGTATAACAATGTGTAGGTACTTAGTATTTACTATATAATCTATGTGTAAGGCATAATGCGTATTTTTATTTTACTAAAATGTTCCATAATTATACCTATAATACGTGTATACTTTAATTTTTATTTGTAAACAAAAGAGTCGAAATAGATTTATTTGAATAAAAGTGGCAAGTGGATTTTATCGGCAATAAAATAAAAGATATTCATGTTTAAATAATAATATTGCTACCGGTTTATCGACTTCGGGGCAGTTATATTTTGGGAGTTTACAAAAACCAGTTTCCTTTATTATTATATACCTACATACATACAATGGGCGCAATAAAAATAAAATTATCGTACACAGTAATTTATTTTGAAAATACACATTGTAATAGTAGCGATAGATATCTATATGGATGAAACGTTTATGATATGTTTTAAGACATTTAAATGAAGTTTATTTTGTAAATTTTTCATGAAAAATAAAGTTGTGCATAATATATTGTATTTCGTATTCGTGCTATCGTACGTGTTAATTTCTAATGTAATTCTGCAGTGAATTTAGCATTTTGAGCACATAAAAGCCGATTTTCAGTGATGTAGGTGTATGTCGTCAGGGTTCACATTTAATTGAACTCGCGCAGTACCATGTAATATATATATATTATGCCTATACATACCCGCGTGCCATCGTCATCTATCAAATGAACTTTGTTTAATCAAAAACCTCCACGGCGTAATGGAAGCCCGTGAACTAACTTTATCTATCCCACGCTAGTGCGGCCCATATATGTATATATACATACCTATATAGACGTTGGCAAACTTGCCAAACATCGACGTGCGAAAGCTGTTCAGAATCCGAAATTTATTACGAATTGCTAGCGAACTTCCAGAATATCGCTCGGCGTACCGGTCGGATGATAGCCAAGACGATCCGTTTAACGTGCGTAATAATGGTTTTACCACGACCGCACTTTACCCGGCACAGTGATGTATACGGTCGCGTTTATAAAAACTTTAAAAATCGTGAATCTGCAACTATATATATATATATTATGTGCTACATGCAGCGTACCTACAATATAATATTAATATCGCGGTAAACTTTTTTTAGTATACCTAGGTACATATATATATATATTATTATAATAATGTACGAAATCGTTTTAAATGTGTGTATCATATAATATAATATTATATATATATATATAAATGTTTTGTTTACAATACATATATGCGGTACCTATACTACACCGTGGAAACTCTAAACGTACCTACATACAATTACCAATTTTAAAATTCTCCACACGTCGAGCCGATTGCGCACGTCTGCAGCAGACGAGGATGGCGCCTTATTATTATTGCTGCATATATCTATGATATAGTTACAGCGACCATTTGCGGCGCGACGACTTCCCTCTAATATAATTTATTGTATATATACCTAACGATATAGTTATAACCAGTGTTATACTCTGCAGACGCGTTATTGTGCCGTCGTCGTCAGTACATAATATAATAATATACCTATGTATGATAATAAAAATCAAACGTCCTAGATTCTAGAGTCGCCGCCCGACGTGTGTTTTGCACATCGTGATACCGTTTTTTATTTTATTTTTCGCTATTGGTCGCCTTCGGTCTCGTTTTTCGCGTTTTTTTTTTTTTTTTTTTTTTTTTTTTTTTTTTTTTTTTTTTTTTTTTTTTTATTATTTTATCATCATTATTGTCGCCATTATTTCTATTACCATTGTCATATCGTCGTCATTGTCGCCTATAACGTCTCACAACATAATAATAATAATAATAATAATAATAGTTGTAATATGTGTGTGTGTGTGTGTGTGTGTGTTATACGACACGACGCGTTTCAGAGATGCCATTTCGGCGGCAATAGAGAAAGGTTCGTAGGAGCGCCTATCGTGAGAGTCTCCGTCTCCGTCGTCGTCGTCATCATCTCCGCGCGTCGTCGGCGGACGCGTTAATTCAATTTTAACGAATTGTTATCCGTTTGACACGGTCTACCCGAAACGCGTATCGCGCTACACGTCCTCCGTGTTCCCCTCCCGCCCGTTAAAAAAAAATAATAATAATAAATAAATAATAATAATATAACGTACGACAACTGCCCCGTACACATACTATATACATATACGCACATCGTGGTCATTATTTGTTTCCACTTAAGTGTCATTCCACTAAAATGTCAGACATTTTATTGGTCAACTGTATATTGACTGAATATTATATACTCGGTATTTATGTGTAGTATATACGATGTGGGCACCTATATAAATTCTGATATAGATTTTGTTTTTATTTTTTAGAAAAATTATTATACATACACATTTTCCTGATATCAATTTTTTTTTTAATTCTGACAACTCTATATGAAATAATATGCTTAAATATTTTGACAATCTTTTTATTTCAAATTTAACATTTGATACAATCGATTTTGATTTATATGGTATGTTCATTGTTTATTATTTGGAACAACTGTTAAAAAATATATTGTTCCATAAATATATCTACCTATATAGCAAACAGCAAACACGTCGTCGATATAATTGAATTTTCTGTAAAAATTATATATTGTGAATACTCACTACTAAGTTTAATGTTTAGGACTTTATGATTAGTATTTATAGGTTCTATATAAAAGTGACACGAGTTTTTAAAGTTAAGTATGTCAATGGACCAATTTTCAATTACTTTATTTGAGATTTATTCTGGAAACAAAAATTTGCTATACTACGTGTTTCAACTGCGATTCATAAAAGTTAACGCAATTTCGTTGTCGCCATAATGGCGGTCTCTGTAACATGGTAACCGGGGTAACATGAAAAACAATTCGTTCGGTTATGGTTCGGTTATTATACAAATATTTTTTCCTCTTCAGGACCCCTCTCGGACCAGCTCTCTGTTTTGGCGAAAATTAATTTTCTCCCACTCGCCGCCACCTCGCGGACCGCCAGAAAACTGCTTCTACGTTGCCGATTCTATTATCTAGTCTCGTCTTTATGTTTTTCCATATTCTTATATGATTTATGACCGTCTGAAGTGCATGCATGCTGCGAGATAAAAATCTCGTGGAAACGGTTTCTCTCTTGTGCAGGCCAATATTGCCATATGTCGCGGGGATATGATTTATAATGCTATTGCGAAATTGTTTTAACTCGATATGCGGTTTTCTTCCCCCGGGCTTGCATAATATAATATATATATATATATATATATATATATATATATATATATATATATATATACTATAGCTATACAGCACTGGTTCCCGTTGGTACTATTGATCAGCGAAGGGGGAAATATAGATATATTATATTAGTTTTTATCTACAGTTTTTCGGTTCGTAAACAATACGCCTGTTTGTAAACTTATGTTTCAATTCAAGAACTTTGAAAGTGTGTTTTTAACGCCCTACAGTGTATCAAACTTTTTACCCCGGTTCCGGAAAAGCCAATTTTCAACTTTTCGGTAATCGAAAATACAACCGTTTCCCTGTGGGGTAAATCTGTTTCCGAAATAGTTCAAATCACCTGGAATGTGAAAAAAATATTCTCTAATAATCTAATCCCTGAGGGTTTAAAATATTTTCAAACACCTGCAAACTATATACTTGCGCGCATGCTGCGTATATCAGGTTGCTATATATGCGCATAAATATTGTATATTATACAATATATACAACAATAAATTTTTTTCGATATTTTTAAAAATATATTAAGTGGTAAAATATTTCAATACGTGCCACGAATAAATTTAGTTGTTGCCTGCACACATGTGTATAAAAATACAATATCGATGATCGTATATATATACGATATGTTTTTGAGAAATCTGTAAAACGAATCGTAATATAGTTTTTATATCTACCGCAAGATGTGGGTACCTGTACCGCGATATATCTATACGATACATATATATAATTTATTATTTTCAATTATCAAAAATAATATTCAATATCAATGAAAAATTTACTGGATTACTCATGCGAAACATATATCACGCATGAATTATTAATAATAAAATAGAAAAAATTTAACGAAATATATAACGAATATAACGTTATATATAAATTACCATAATATATAAATATAAAAAACCAAAATTATATTATAATATTTTATACAATGACATGTAGAATATGAAAATTTGTAATACCGCGGTATCTTTAATTACGAGTATTCTAAAATGTATTACTAATTTAAATGACAACATTTAAATTCACGAAAAACCTTTCGAAGTATCTTATTCATCACACGCGTTCTGATAAAATTAATTTTTATTATTAAATTGTTTATATTATATTAAAAAAGAAATAAAAAATATTTTAACTTCTTACTACAACATACTATAACGTTTATACAGGTGGAGTAGATGGAGACAGCGCAGCAGGTAGTTCGGAAGACCTGGCCAACAAACGACGGAGGTCCAGAACAAATTTCAACACGTGGCAGCTGGAAGAGCTGGAACGGGCATTTTTAGCCAGCCACTACCCCGACGTGTTCATGAGGGAGGCTTTAGCCCTGCGGTTGGACCTCAAGGAGTCCAGAGTGGCTGTAAGTATATATGTTGCATTTATTCATATATACATATACGCATCACAGAGTTATTGTACCCACGCGAGGAATTCGCGTTTTTTTTTTATCTTTCATATATAAGTTCCCTGGAGCATCCACCCTTTCTCGCACAATATTTTGATTTAGAACCTCACTCCCGATGCTTGTTTCAGCCAGCTAGGGGTTGAGTTTTGTTAGCAGTTTTTTTTTTTTTATCGTGAGGGGTGGAAAGCGCATAATATACAAACGGTTCTGTGTATGGTTAAATAATCTACGCCACCATGTTGCAGTCCGGAGCATACAGTCAGAACACGTCCCCGGGGTGTAATACGTTCTGGTTTCGGGACCGCGAATGCCGGAGGCGAGAAATAGACGATAAACTTTAGTGCACGCGTATATACCTACTTATATATACACCCACGTAGTACCTATATACTTTCTTAATATATATATATATATATCGAATTATTATGGAATTTAAAGGCGATTTGTTCTGGGGCGCTTTTTTCCCGTATATGGTAAATTGATAAGAGCACGTGTCGGCCAATATAAATCTATTGCATCGGACTTCACGCTATTTTATTATCTACGGTGTTGTAGGCACCGAAGTATGGGCATACTTATTCGATCCTAATCGATTTGCTCGTTTTGAAAAAGGGTAAATTATTATTATTGTTGATGATGTTGTAATATAATATAATACGCACTGTATAACATCGTGCGGTTACGGTGCTGCGACGCAGTAAAAGTGTCCATGCTTATAATATAAACGAGGAATCAATTTTTACAGGTGTGGTTTCAAAACCGGCGAGCGAAATGGAGGAAAAAAGAACACACCAAAAAGGGTCCGGGTCGACCGGCGCACAACGCACATCCCGTAACCTGTTCCGGAGAGCCGATACCCGCGGACGAGTTACGGCGCAAGGAGCGCGAACGGCGGCAGAAAAAGTTGCTCAAGAGCTTGGAACGGCAACAGAGGAAGTTGGCTGCCAAGGGAGTTCACGTTGACTTGGACACGTTGCGCAAGGAATGGGAGTCTCAGCAAGCTAACAGTAAGTGTTTTTCAGTATATTATAATGTGCGTTTTGTTGTTGTGGGTACGATAATAATGTTATCGTTGATCGCGGTCTCCGATTACTTGTTTAGGAGTTTTCCAATAGCTATAAAACACCATGCATTATGTTAGCGTTGCGCAAACATTTAAAAAAAAAACAATAAACGATATAACCCATATCTATATTATAATATATACAGTAGAATCGGCTTAAAACGATATCGTGAAAATTATATTTATAGTTTTATCCGGAATATCGTTATATACGGCATGACCAATGAGCGGATTCGACTGTATCATATATGTTCGAAACGTACGGTCTATATATGAGTGTAGGATTTATTTTTTATAATATTACGCTTATAAATATGTCGTCCGTTACGATGTACGGCGTATATTTGTTGGTCCTATCGGCGTATAGTTTATTATTTTAATACAGCGTTCGAATCGTCGAGATGAAAAAAAAAAAAAAACAATTTGACCGTTTCGACGTCGAATACACCACACATCTTGAATTCCAGTCGACAATGTTATACTGTTGACGACTACCGCACGGTACAATATGTATTTCGACACGGTTATTGGAAAATATGTTCTCATGGCACTATACTCTGTGCGTGGTACGTTACTCGTTCCAGACGAAAAACCAATCAAAACGATCTCGTTAAACGCTCTTTAAAAGTGCGCGCCATATCCAGTGTCCAATAGAATTATCGTCCGGTTCTACGGATAGTATTATACACAATCACATTAAGTCGGACCGAGAGCGATATCCGCAGGTCGATCACATTAGGTACATATATTATTATTATTCCGTATAGAGTAATGTAGGTTATAATTTTGATCGTGTGTGTGTGTGTGTGTGTAGGTAGTTGCAGGTATTCGATTTTCACAATACACGCATTTAACTATGCTAACATAATACTTATAGTACTACCTATAGACGTTTGTGTAGAATAAAGCGGATACAAAATCAGTTTATCGGGATCTTAAACGTTTTTATATTGGGTACTTTTTAACAAAATTATGCGTTAAAAAAAAAAAAAAAAATTATATTAAAGAAGCTTCATTAAATTGTCTATTTTTTCAACCGTATGTAATTCGTTTCCGCAAAAATCCCTTGTCCCGCGGTGACATCGACAGTTGGCAAATTTAATCGTAACGATTTTTCTTCTCTATTAAACTTTCTTTGAGCATACCTATATTATATTTATATCGTCACGGCTTAATATGGATATTCCATTCATATCGAACTAGGTATACACACTTACTATGTGTAATGTATAATGATCATACGAAACGGAAATCTTCGACTTTTTAAATTTTTGGGCGATCGTTTTATGACAATATACAATAGTAACGCGGTGGACCGGCGGTTACAACAACAAAAATCATCGTGACACGTGGTTATTGTAACGATATTATTGTAGGAATCTCAACGCGAAGTCGAATTCGGTTTGAACGTTTGTCGTTTGTTTGTTCGTATAGACGCGGCAAAAAAACACGGCCAGATGGATTGCGGAGCCGTCGGCGGAGGAATGGACGGAGTCGGTGGATCGTCAAACGCCGGTATGGATCTGTCTTTTCACGACTCGTCGAGCTGCTGCAGCGGACAGACGAGTCGCGACGAGGAGATCGACGTGGTCGGCGAAGAGGACCATCTCCTGCACCACCACCACCACCACCACCACCACCACCAACACCAACACCAACACCACCACCACAGGATGTTGCACCACCACAGGCGGAGCGCGAGCACGACGTTCGACGACGACGACGACGACGACGACGATTTGGACGAGGACGAGGACGAGGGACTGCCGCCGTACGCGCGAGCGGCTGCGGCTGCGGCGGCGGCGGTGGCGGCCGTAGCGGCCGCTTGCCGGGGCAACGACAGCTGTAGCTCGGACGACGAGTATGGCGGCGGGCGTTTGTACAGACGGCCGCCGGCCGCCGACGGGGAATCGTCGCCGCCGCCACCGCTGCTGAACCTGACCACGTCGTCGGCGGCCACCGCGGACAAGGCGCGGCGTCTCAACCCGTTCAGCATCGAATCCCTATTGGCCGGCGGCAATCGACCGTTCAGCATCACCGCCGCCCACGTCAACAACATCAACAACAATAACAACAATAACAATAACAATAACAACAACAAAGTGTGAACTCTCTCACATGTAACTCATCACACTTTCGCTCCCACCGTCGGTTTGCTTAAACGTCGTCGTCGTCGTCGTCGTCGTCGTCTTCATCGCAGGTTCCTATATTATGACGTAATAATATATAATATTATAAAATATGTTTTAGATATTTACAATTGTGTCGTAGATCGACGGCCTATAACAATTTATCTGTAAAAATTACGTTTACCGTTTCTATTTCTCTTTAAATCATTTTTTGACTTTTCTCCCGAAGACTGCAGCGGCAGTGCACCCTACCCATCTGTGCTATCAGGCCATACGATATACAATATATAACATTCAGCTGTAGGCGAACAATTGACTAGTACCACATGGATTATTATGTTTTTCGTCATACTTAAAACATTATACGATGATATTCGATTCTCGTTTATGGTTTTTTTTTTTTTTTTTTTTTTTTGAAATTCTTCAATCGAGTCTGATCGCCGTTTTTCTCATAAACGCGCGACGTCGAGATTCGACCACCCGGCGACAAACACGCGGTTTCTTGTTAATCACGTCTTGATCATATTATTATAATTATTTTTTATAATATTTATTATTACATTCGTGTAATTGACGACAGCCCGAGCAGGGAACCCCGTCCGCATTAATATGACGTTCGGTCCGTCCGCCGATGACGCAATATTGCGAAAATAAGTTCGAATTCCGCGTGGATTGATATCGTCATAATAACAATATCATATTGTATTGTAATACGTCATGATATTTATTTACCGTTCTCCGTGTACAGATCTATTATATTAACCCCCCCCCCCCTCCCACTCGTCCGTTATAAACAGCCCATTAGTAAGTATGACAAGAATCTAGTCAATAATATATATATATATGTTTTAAATTAACACGTTGTTTATATATAATAATAATTGTCGTATATATTATTATGAATTTGTAAGTAATTATTTAGTTAAGACACGTTTATATAATAGCGATTATTATTATATTATATATTATATTATGTACACCGCGCGGACAAAATATAATGATGTATACTCGTGTAATTTTTTTTTTTTTTTTTTGTCAAGCGACTCACGGTGAAACGTTGGCATATCTGTAAATTTAAACATCCGAGTGCAATAAATAAGTGTGTGTATATTATATGTTTAAATATATACTACCTATATACTACGATGACGTTTGTAGTCTTGTGTACGAGTCCGACGAAACGCATATATTATAATGTTTTATTGTATTATTGTCGTGTACCTATTTAGATACATTTCTTATTGTTTTCGTCCACTTGTCTTAGACAGGCCTTTTGCCCGCCCCACCCCTCCTCACACGTACGACACGTGGCGGTGTACGAGCTGCAGCGAAAGACAGAAAAAATAAAATTACACTAATCGTTTTCGATCGCTACCGTTTCGTATACTCCCGTACGGCATACCTGTTGTGCGGTTATACGCGTACCTGTGTAGGCGCATCGTCTTACCCTTATTCCGGAGTGACTTGTATAAACGCGTTTTTACGTTAAGGTTTTTATTATATATTTATATATTACATTATGGTACGTATACGATTGTATTATAAAACGAAATAATAATCATAATAATAAAATAAAAAAAATGAATTATTTATTTATTCGTTAATTTTTTTTTTCCCCCGTTTTTCGTTTTGTCGTCACCGCCGCACACGATACTGCAGCGGGTGTACCACGTGTTGTATGCCCATATGACATTGTTGCGGGGCGCACTGCACCGGAGGAGGACGGCCGCCGCCTCGACGCGATAATAATTTAATAATAATTATTATAACGTTTCCGACGGAAAGTAAACAAAAAAACGTTAGAATAACGATCCGCATTAAACATATATATCGCGTACAGCAGACGATCGACCTGGCTCTGTGCAGTACACGCGTGTTAGGCATCGCCAGTAAGAGTATTGTATATATATTATATATAATATTCAAACGACTGCGCGCGCGCGCGCGCGCGCACACACACACACACACAGGTGTACTGCAGCACAAGAATAGACGAGAGATACGTATACAATAATAACAATAATAATAATATAATAACAACGTAACGTGTAAAGCCACTTTATTCTGACATCTGTGTGTGTGTGTGTGCGCGCGCGCGCGCGCGTACGTTTTCCGCGGTGCTACGGCGACGATGAAGACATCTTTTACAATTAGTCTCGGCCGCCGCCGCCGGTGTGAAGACATTAAGTGTGTTGTATGTTTGACAGGCACCCAACACCTCGTAATATTCAACACCTCTCCTCCACCCGCCGCCGACCGTCTCGTTCTCGTGTATATATGCGTTTATATAATATGCTTACTTATTGTTGTTGTTGTTGTTGTAACGATACACGACGACCAGGTCGCGTCCGAATCAGTGGTGCCCAAATGCGATATGAGACTATTGGACTCCCATACAAAGATGCACTCGACGATCACGACAAAATTTCAGAGAAAATTCAAGACAGTACGTCTCGCTGACGTATTGAGAAATCATTTATACTCGACACAATCAATATATATATATATATATATAGACACTTAATAATCAAAGTCCACGTTACCTTTTTTTAAACAATTCATTATCCACTTATTACCATCTGATGTAACTCGTTGAAATTGTTCGCCATAAACCGGTTATGATTTTTTTGAAACCGGCGGTAAATAAAGAACTTAAATGCGGAGTGTACGGTGCAGGCATGGCCGGGATGGTCAACTGGCGGGCCGCGTGCCTTTTTTCATCTGGCCCGTGCTGTGTTTTCTCCGATTTGTGCAGCACACCAACTCAAAACAAAGGAATCGTCTCGTTATTTAAAATATTCGCCTATCGCAAGATAATTGTCGATCGCATAAATCTGCGCCGAATCGAGGGCATACGCGCCGCGGCACCGCCCAAGTATACATTGTTATTATTATCGTAGCAGTACGGCGTGCAACACCGTGGCTACATAGTATAATATCGTTGTGTGTGTATATAGGAACCGATGATGTTTCTATCCGTTTTGGCCAACACACGCGGCCGTCAGTGAGCGAGCGATGACGGGTTGCCCGTGGAGTATTTAATTACAACGGTCGCATTCCATCGCCACAGCCGCGCAAACCGCAGTCGAGTACGTGCCGGTGATTTTTCGTTTATTTTTTTTTTTTTTTTTGTCCGTATCATTTATGAGAACACCGTGTATAGAGCTTTCGTTTAACGATATTAACAACGTGTCATAATTTGCGCAACAGTGTGCTGTTAAACAATTACAAAACAATAATAAATTATTAATAATGTCGAAGTCGCGCGGATTTGAGAGGACAGTACGCGAGACGAAAATGCGGGTATCCGTCTGTCCTACGGGGCTATCTGTACAATAAATGACCGAATACAATTTTAAATATGGTTCACGCGTTGTCGTCAAAATATAATATGCTATAATTTATCAATACTTAAAAATATATTGTAGACCGGCGGACGATCCATTGTTAACGTAAGACACTCGTTTTGTCAAAAATTATTTAAGGTCTTGAAAATATTTTTGCTGTGTAAACATTTAACTATACAAGCTTCCTTTTAAAATTTTAGGCCAACATAATTCCTTGCAAATGTCAGCTGCCATTGGGAAAGTGCGTTACTCACAGTGTTGCCAGTATTCGAATATGAAATTATAGAGCCTTCAAAATTACCGCGATGTAACTATTACAGTAGTTCCGTGTACAGCGAAGAAACATTTTGCAAACATATTTAGTAATCTAATCTATATACTAAACGCCATGATCCTATTTTTAGTCTCTTGAGTACCAATAACCAAACAGTGGTTGAGTTTATTAACTATATAATCTGTGTACTATTGTGGATTTAAGACGATTTCATACTGTGCTGTGAACTTCATCACATTGAAAATTATCTTACACATCCTTTATCCCGCGGAGCCATCAGAAATGCATTTCGGTGTTTATACACATAAAAAGAAAATCTCCATAAGTACTTTATACTGGCTCACATTATTTTTTTTTTACGGTTAGAGTTATGACTTGTAAATAATTTCAAGTATTTAACATGTATTGATGGACATGACTGCTAAAGCATCCGCCAACTAAACATCCCTTTTCGGATCAGTTTGACTTGCTGTAGCAGAATTTCCGATTATTCGAATGCTATAGCAGCAATCATGCGGAACTCAAAACTTTAAAATCACGAATGCTGTAGTATATTACTGTCCATCAACGTATTAAAGTATTTATAAGCGGTGTGGAGTGGTACATTCAACATCGGTACCTAACCCCGAAAAATGTCGGTCCTCGTCTAAACTTTAAATACTTATAAAGCTATAACTCATAAACTACTATAGTTTCGTATAATTCTACTCTTGCACTCGCCGAAGAGTACAAACGCTCTCTATAGATATAAAATAAGATGGTGATTGTCGATAAACGATGAGCTTCTATAACAAAATCAAAAGTTTTCGTTGACAAAAAATTAAACTAATAACGAATAATATCTGACTATTTCAACTTTCAAGCACCTATTATTATACGAAATGTTTTATTCAATAAAATGATTTTTGGTTTCGGGAGCACATATGACGTATTCATAATTTATTGACGATTTATGAAATACGAAATGTTTTTCTTTTGGTTATATAGGCGATCGCAACCAATACATAGGCGTGTACCTAACGCCATAAAGTGATGTCGTATATAATATAGGTACCTATATCGGATATATAACTGTAATATAATATCTATATTGAATCATGAGTATATTTTAAACGTCATGGCTCACAATGATAATGATTATCGTCGCAGGTTCAAAAAAAAAAAAAAATTAAAAAGCGAATCCACATAGTTTTTTCCAGTTTTTCGTTATGTGCGCATATAGGCCGTAAAAGTGTTAAAAGAACATATTTTAGAACGTACAACTGCGCACATCGATAAAATTTCTATATAATATTATAAGAAATATTAATATAATGATTACAAGTTTTAACGATTAACGTCAATATTCGATAACGATCATCAATATTGCCAAATACACACTAAGAAAATAAATATTTAAATGTAATTTATATACATATTTTACGTGCATATTGAAACTCGAAAAGAACGAACAATTTCGTTATTTTTCCTTGGAAAAAGGAACTCGTTCCGTTCCTTGTTTTTTTTTTCAAAAAAAAAAAAGAAATTAGTTCATTAAAAAAAAATCTCGTTCCAGAAATTCGTTCCTTCCAAACACTGTATGTGGACCGAGCGCGCATTTAAAATACGACATACTATAACATAATATTATAGGAAATAGTGATATCAACAGATTTCCGATGGCAAAACTCACGAAGCGCACCGTGAACAGACTGTTATTATTGCACCAGTTTTACCTAAACGGTCATCAAGACCTTCTCTCGCATTTATCGCGTGTCGATAATTTTTTTTTTTTTGTATAAAAACTCAATTAAATTTATCTCGTTTTTGGTACGTCGTATATATATTAGGTATAATTAATATATATATATATATATATATTCTTATGGTGTCGGGGCCTGCAGCATATATCTATGCACGTTGTTATCTGCCAACCATTATATTATATTCGTTTTTATAATATTATTCGGATGAAGATGAGTGGTGAACTTGATTTCTCAATAAGACCGCGCCAATTATTCTTCTCAAATTATACCCCACATATATCATTATATATAATATATATACAAATATATAGGTACTGCACCTGTCATAATAATTATTGTGTAATAACATTATAGTGAGATAATAATATAATGTGTTATTATCAAAACAATATTATATAGATACAGATGTTAAGCCAACCGAATGAAAAATAAATACAATAGTAACGTCTAATTGAGTTGTATAGTATGCAATACTAAATATCTAACCAGTTAAACGATTATTATATCATAATCTCATACTATACCTATAAATTACGGTAAAATATACAATTGACCCTTTATCAGAGCAATTTTTTTAGTATTATGAATGAGCGCGCTCTTTATTGTGATAATAATTTGTTTTTTTTTTGTATCAGAGTTATAAATTATAATTAGGGTGAGGATTTGTATGTATTTACATATTTGTCGTGAATGATAATATTTGAATGATTCCTTTACAGAAATATGTTACAGGACTATCTGATTATTTTAAGCTATGGTTGATATTACATATTCTTACATATTTAATCTAAATTACATATTTTTACATATTTTACTGATATTACATATTTTTGTTAAATATTGAGCTATTTACAGAAT
>JACXSJ010000033.1:0-25287 GCA_014851325.1 Pentalonia nigronervosa
TAATAATAATAATAATTCTTATCAATAAAAATTTCAAATATAATTTTTTTCTGTCAGCAAGGTTGTTATCACAAAATTGCTTTAAGAGGGCCCCCACAATAAAATTTGCACTAGGGCCCCCCAAAGCCTAGTTGCGGCACTGTATCCTCCAAACACTCTTTATATATGCCACTGAATCATAATACCTACTGGCTACTAATATCATTTTTTAATACATATAATATAGGTAATAATTTTCATCTACTATGATTGTGTTTACATAGTGATATTAAAACTTAAGACTCATAATAATTGTATTTTTATAAGTAAATAAAATAACTTAAATGTATGTCAAAGCACTATTTGTTTTCTCTCTCTGTCTCACACACATAGCAAATTTACGTTCAGCAGAACCAATTTTGTGTTGTTCATTTGAGCATAGGATTAAATTTACCTATATCAAACTTTAAGTTAATGACATTACCAATGTTGCCATGTTGGCTTTTTATTCAATAATTTTATTTTGTATGTAAGTTTTGAGTGTGTAAGATATTACAATTTAAAATTGCATATAAATAAGTTAAACAAAATAGTAATGTAATGAATTTATTAGATATTAATAATTTACAAAATGTTGATCAATATTAAATAAATTTGTAAATAATATGCTATTGATAACTAGTGAAGCTAAGAGAGAACAGTAACTCTGTTAAAAAAATGTAACACATGTTGAATATTTACATTTTATTACTGTAGAACACAACTATTTATTTTTTTTGTAGATATTTTAAGAATGTTAAGATCCAATTATTATATTATTTAAAAATAAAATTACATTCAAAAATTATGTATGCTTAATGCTTATAGGGTAGAAAGCTGATTAAAATCAACTATCATATTAGGAATTAATATTTTATACCTTTGGTGTTATTACATTGGATCCCAAAAACCTGGTGGTGTTGCTGCGTGATGTTGGTGTTTAACAGAACGATGTCTTGAAAAGTGATTCATGGCATTTTTTGCATCTACAGGATTATCATTATTTTCTTTATAAAATTTGCAACAGTCTTTACAATCCCAACCATTTAACAACTTTCTTTCATTATGTTTTCTGACAGGATCTTCTTTAAATTTGTAATTGGGTAAATCATTTATCTTATCATTTAAACCAGGAATGATATCAAAACTATCTAATAAATTGCTATTAGATATTTTGATTTGTTTTTTAAGTGTTGTTGCAGTATTTAAAACACTCATTGATATATTTATTGGGCTAAAATTGGTTTCATCATTTGAATGATCATGTTTTTCCGTTTCATTATGTGAAGTACTAGTTTCTTTTAATTTTAAAGTATTTGTTTTTATTGTAGACAATAAATTTTTATTTGGCTTGATTATTTTATTAATATTACTTGAAGTAACATTATCCGAATCATTTATTTGTGTATTATGAATTATATTTGTTTCACATATATTATCATTAGATTTATAATTTTTCAAATTAAATATCTCAGGACTAAACAAATTCGAAGAATTTAATAAAGGTATTTTAGGCGTTGAATTGCTGAAAGTAGTAATATCCATCTTCATCTTTTCTTTTAGTGGTTGAAGCATTAATGTGGTTTGCTTAGATTTCTTTAATAAATCTGAAGGATTTCCATCACGCTTAATTTGTAATTTCCAAACATTATTTAATTCATTTTGAGATTTTATTTTTTTTTCATTTTTAGGTTTTGTACAAATTGATTTATTTTTAGTGTTTTCATTATATTCAGTTTTATCTTTAAGAGACAATTTTAGAGGTGAATACGATGAATATAATTTTCTTTTTTTAGCATAGTCAATATTTTTGTTTGTAAGTGAAAAAATCCATTGATTCAATATATTGATAGCAGATGAATCTTGGTCAATTGTGAAATTTAACAAACTCGCTAATGTTTTAACTTGTTCATTAATTTCTTCTAGTCTAATTTTTAATTTAGAACAAAGACAATCATTTACTTCAAAGGTATTTATTTTTTCAACTTTTGGCACGTTAGCCATTGTTATTGTTTTAATAAATGTACATACATTTTGGCAAACATCTGTTAACATTTTTATGTGAGCCTCACCATCATTTTGATTATTCATTTTTTTTTTAAAAAACTTAATGTTGAATAAATGATATTTAACAGTATAGTTACCTGATGGCCGGTAAAAAAGTACACAAATTTCTAATTTAATATTAAACTTCTAGAGATTAGATAAAATCATAAAAATGTATTTAATTAGTAGTATTAATACAAAATAACATTCATTTATTCTTGTACAAATATTATATGTTGTTTATACGTTACATAGATTGGAGGTATGAACTAAGATAGTTCGTGGCATAACTCATTTGTTCTGTGCTCATATTATAGTATACAAAAAATAAACCAGATTACACTGTTATTACATAAGGAATATGCCTATGTAAATATTATTTATTATCAAAAACTGTTAACAAAATAATATTTATTACTTATTTTATCATTTTTTCAGATTAACCAACATTAATTAATATTTTAATTTGTCTTATAATGTCTTAAAAACTTAAAATTACTTATTAAATAAATGTTTATTTAAAACTTAATATGTCGAAATTTATCAAAATTATTAACAAGTATAATTTAAATGCAACTTAATTTAATTTATGTTTTATACACTTGTGTAATGTTGGTTAACATGAAAATAGATAGACGAACGTTGTTTGTAGTTGGGCAAAAATTTCTGTTTAATGTTTATTATTTTTTCGCACTAAATTTTTTTAGTTTAGAAGTTTAATGTGATTGCTGTAAAATAAGTTAGTTTGGTGTAATATAATTTTTAACAATTTAATACTAAAAATAAGATTGTTACTATACATATTTCTGTTGGATGTTTAATGGCTTTTGATGGAGATGGCGGACGATATTCAGGCAAGTTTTAATTGGCATGCATGGTTACATTGTAGTTTTTTATAAATTTATAAAATCCTAATTAGGATTATGATAATTTATTCAAATATTTTACATTTTTGTAAATGTTATGATAATCACTCAACATTTTATTTATTTATATTATAATATTTAAGCATAAGCACAATATTGAAATTTTCTTTTTTTCTTACCTTCATGATTTGCAGATACCTTTTTATTTAACTACCCCACAGTGTGAAAATAAAACAATTATTTACTTAAATTATTGATGTAAGGATATCAAAAAATGTGTATAATTAATTTTAAGAAATATGGTACACATTTAATGGAAGTAATATTTGGACCATCTAGAAAATATTAAATAACTTGTTAATTTAAGTAGTTGGTTTGTGGTATATTATTATAATAGAAAATATTAATAATTAGTAACATTTTTAGATATTATTCATAAAAAAAATTTCTTATACGTATTTGTATACCTAATTTAGTTTTGGGATATTTACTATAATATAATAAAACTATAATATTAAGGGATACTGTTATATACTCTTATCAAAACACATAAAATTTTAGGCAACATAATTTCAGATTCTCCACATAAGACAACTATATTTTAATTTTTTTTTTGTTGATATAATATTGAAGCAGTATAAGGAATATGAATTTTTTTTGTTGCCAATATTTTGACTCTCCATTAACAATGGGTATTCAAAAGTACCCCAACTATGTAGTTACATTTGAACAAAAATATTGTTTTAACAATCATGTTTGTTTAAGGTAAAATTAAAAGTTAGCAAGTGTAAATATCAAATTATATTCCCAAGAAGTGACTACGCAACAAAATTATTTTTGGATTTTTTTTTAAAATAATAAAAAACTAAAATATATTAAAATCTTCCTCTATCTCCCCTACTAATAAATTGTAACCTAACTTAAATAAACTTACTTGGAGAATTTTGTCTAGTTAGGTTTGAAAATTGTCAAATTACTAGTTCTGCTGTAATATTATTTTAATCCTTTTATATTAAAAATTATAATAATTATTTACATTTTTCTTATTGTTTACTTTATTTTCCTTATTACTATTTGCATAATTTTAATTTTTAAACTTGGACGGACTAGATAGTTTTTAATTAAACATAGATCTGTTGATATTTTGCCTTAAATTTCTAATATGAATTGTGGAAAAAAAATTTCAGCTTAAAAATTGATCAAATTAGTACTTTTTAAATGTTTAAGTATCAAAATAAATCAATGATATTTTAAAATATAACAAATACAACAAACTTTAATTAATTAATTATCAACGACACAATATTAAAAACATTGTTGACAAGAGTAACAATTTAATGCGACATTACAATGAACTAAATATAAATAATTTACAAGATTAATATGTATCTCATATATAGTACCTATTTATTTTACCCAACATTTTTCTTCAAAAACCCAGTATTATATTATTATTCTTACAATTATAGATTTTTGTACAGAATACTTGGATATTTTATCGTTTTTATATCTCTACTATACTTATATAAATTAAATAGTTATGTACCTAATTGAATATAAATTATTGTTAATTTTAATTTTTTGTAAATATAACATTTTATAATATTTTATATTTTTATATTAACTTTCAACTAGAATGTCAATATTTATCATGAATAAACAATAATGATATTAATTCTTATTTCATATAAATATTTATTGTTTAATTATTGCTGAAATATTTTGTATCTACCAACAGATTATCATTATTCATAAGGCCTTAACCATTGTTAATACTTTTTTGCTTTTTTAATCATTTTATGTTGAATATATTAATTTGTTTAATTATTACTTATAAAGTCTACAAATTTCTTGAAATAATAATTTACATATTTTATAGAGTATTCCACGTTTGGAGATGTTATGCAAGCAAATGTACGAATCAAGGGATGCTACTCTCTGTGTAGAAGCCGAAAAAGCTTTGGTTTCATTTCAAAATAGTAATACTCCTAACACACTATCCAAGTGTCAATTGCTATTGGAACGAGCTGACTCACATTATTCTCAATTATTAGCAACTACAACTATAACTAAACTTTTATCACGCACTCCATTAACATTAAACCTTGATCAAAGAATACAAATCAGTAAGTTATTTAATTTATGCTATTTCTATATTTAATGTGATTTTTAAAAATATTTTCTATCATATATCATAATTATTAATATTTTTTTTTATTTTAGGAAATTATATTTTGAATTATTTGGCTACGCGTCCTAAATTGCCATCATTTGTAGTCCAAGCTCTTGTATTATTATTTGCAAAAATTACTAAACAAGGATGGTTTGATGGAGAAAAAGATTCCTATGCATTTAGAAATGTTGTATCTGATATTTCTGTATTTTTACAAGTAACTAAAATTTTGAGACTTATAATTTTAGGTTAGATTATTTGATCTCCTAGGTACTACTAAACATCATATTCTCGCACTAATATTGTTAGCATTAGTGTCAAAATGTTTTATAATTGTAAGATAATACAATTTATGACCTCCCCTCCCAGACTTAGAAAATAATATTTGTACTTCTCATACTTGTTAAAAACTAGGACATTTAGTACTCAAATATGCCAACCCAGCATTTACTTAAATTTGTAACTTTATGTCTATCTTAATGTATTATCGTCACGCTCCTACTAATGGTCAGTTTATTAAAATATTAATTTTTTTTTCAAAAAGTAACAACTAAAATAAATACATTTAACATTTAACATTATATGTGCAATTTTATAAAATATTATCAATTTTATATTTAATGGTTTTATCATTAGTACTATTTTTCTCAATTTAGGAGAAAGGAGGAGATTTTTTTATAACTAAAATAAAAATATATTATATTTGATACTAAAGCATAAATGTTTTAGGGAACAAATGTTGAACATTGCATGATTGGTGTACAACTATTATCTCAGTTAACAACTGAAATGAACACTGTAGCTGATGTAGAATCTCACCGAGCTGTTTTAAAACATCGTAAAGTTGCATCATCATTCAGAGATACACAATTATTTGAAATTTTTCGAATGTCATGTCAAATGTTACGAGGCGCTAATAATAATCGAAAAAATTTAAATTTTACTGACGAAACTCAAGTAAATGTTTGGTTCATTAAAATTATACTTTTAATTTATATATATTTTGAATGTATACATTGTTTTTTTTTTGTTTTAGCATGGATTCATGTCTCGATGTCTACAGTTAGCTCAGAATTGCTTAACTTATGATTTTATTGGTACAACTTGTGATGAATCGGCTGATGATATTTGTACTGTTCAAATACCCACTGGTTGGCGACCAGCATTCCTCGAACAATCTACTTTAACACTATTTTTCGATCTCTATCATTCCTTGCCACCTAGTTTGTCAAGCCTAGTAAGAATATCTTTAAAAAAAATACACACTGTGCCTTATAATGAAATTAATTATATTTATAATTGTTTAGGCTCTATCCTGCTTGGTGCAACTAGCATCAGTCCGACGTTCCTTATTTAGTACTACTGAAAGAGCTAAATTTTTATCTCATTTAGTAAATGGTGTCAAAGATATTCTACTTAATCCTCAGGTAATAAAATTTTAACTGATTATACATATATAATAATAATAACAATATTTATTGATACCAAATTAAATTGTAGTAACATATTTTGATACAAGAAGATTATACATTAAATATACATTGGTTTTCTTTTCAAAAGTGGAGCTTGTCTTGATGTTTAAACAAATTGTTGGTTTATAACATATAAACATTTAAATGTTGCATTAACTTTGATTGTAGTTCCTAGTAGGACAATCATGTTTAAAATATTGTATTATTATAAAAATTCAATTTTTTTTTTATTTATAGGGTTTAGCTGATTCAAATAATTATCACGAGTTTTGCCGTTTATTAGCAAGACTGAAATCAAATTATCAACTTGGAGAACTTGTGATGGTTGACAGTTATCAAGAAACTGTTGGTCTCATTGCTAAATTTACTGTTGAAAGTTTACAAGTAAAAATGTTGTATCAAATTTATAGATTTTATTGCATATTTTAGCATATTTTACTGATTAATATTAATATTGCATTTCCTTTCTAGCCCTAGTAATAACATAACTTCTAAACATATGTTTTTAAAATCCTTTATTTTGTATAGAATACAATTTTTCAGATAAAATAAGGTTTTAGTTGCAATTATTACATAATTACTATCATAATATGTTTTCATATTTTTTTTAAAATTTTTTCTAATGTTTTTTGACATAGAAATCAATTTAACAATAATGGTTGTTATATTCATTGTCGAATTTGGTAGAAATTCCAGAAAACTATGCATATAATTATAACTTAAATTTTGTTAATATAATTGAGTATAAAATAATAATAATTGATGTATAAAAAATATATCTATTTATTTAGGTATACCAATGTGCTCCAAACAGTTTTCACTATCTGTTAAGTTTCTGGCAGCGAATGGTAGCATCAGTACCTTATGTCAAAGCTGCAGAACCTCATTTATTGGAAACTTATACTCCAGAAGTTACCAAGGCATACATATCATCCAGGATAGAAAGTGTTACACTTATTGTAAGAGATGGATTGGATGACCCGTTAGATGATTTCACTAATGTTCAACAACAGCTTGAGCAGTTATCTGTGATTGGCAGATGTCATTATCAAAAAACATGCTCATTAATTGCTCAGTTATTTGATCAATCAGCTACCAATTATCAAGAAATTATTGCTTCGGCTTCTGCTTCTATTTATGATTTAAAGATTCAAGAAGGTATGTCCAATACATTTTATATAAGTTCAATTTGATTTATGTGTTAGTTTTAAATGTTAAATCTAGTTTAAACATTACTAGTAAGACATCAAACTATAAATAGATACAGTAAAGTATAAAGTGATGTCACATATGATGTTTTATATTATTATGATATAGTATGTTCTGTTATATAAGTGTTTTAGTTTACATTATTCTTTCTATTATAAGAACATAAATAATTTTTAATTTAGGTCGTTTAACTTGGTTGGTATACTTAATTGGAGCAGCAATTGGTGGTCGTGTAACATTTAATAGTAATGATGATGGAGATGCAATGGATGGAGAAATGGCATGTAAAGTTCTACAGTTAATGACTTTTAGTGATTCAAGGCTGCCTCAAGGAGGTTATGAAAAATTAGAACATTCATTTTTATTTTTCTTTGAACAATTTCGGAAAATCTATATTGGTGATCAAGTAAGGAAAAATAAATTATATGGATTGTTTGAAGTTTATTATTTTGACCATATAATCCTAAATGATTGTTACATTTATTTACATTTTTAATATTTTGAATGAAGTATTATTTTATATTTATATAGGTACCTAAGAATTCAAAGGTCTATCGTCGATTACATGATGTCCTTGGCATTAGTGAAGAGCACATGGTTCTGAGCATTTTTATGAGGAAAATGTAAATTATTTAAATTTAAAGTAAATTATTTTAATTAATGTCATTAATTTAATTTTCAGTATAACAAATTTAAAATTTTGGTGCTCCAGTAATACAGTAATTCAAAAAACATTAGCTTTATTGAATGATCTTTCAGTTGGTTTTTCTAGCGTTAGAAAATTAGTAAAACTTGATGAAATTCAGTTCCTATTAAACAATCATACAGTAATTTAAAATATTTACATATTTTTTTTTTTTTGAATGTAAAACTAAATAAATAATTATTTTTAACAGAGTGAACATTTTCCTTTATTGGGCAACACATTTAGTGTTAAAGATATGAGACATCGATCATCGTTTTATACCTCATTAGGTAGACTCCTTATGATTGATTTATTGGAAGATGAAGATAAATTTGATAATTTTATGATACCTCTAACAGGTAAATGTATTCAGTCAATAAAATTCATACTGTACATACAATTAATTATCATTATTACTTATTTTTAAATCTAGCATCCGTTGAATCAATAGGAGCTTTACTAGCTTCAGTTAACGGTGTAAATGATACATCAGTATATTCAAATATTGAAGCTAAAAAAGCTCTAATTGGCCTTATTAGAGACCTTAGAGGCTTAGCTTTTTCATTCAATACTAAGACATCATTTATGTTATTATTTGAATGGTTATATCCTTTATATACACCAATTTTATTACGTGCAATGGAACTATGGTATGCTGATCCTGAAATTACAACTCCTTTATTAAAACTCTATGCGGAATTAGCTTTGAATCGTTCACAAAGACTTCAAGTTGATGTTTCATCTCCAAATGGAATATTATTATTCCGTGAAGCTAGTAAAATTGTTTGTACTTATGGTAAGAATTCCTTAATCTTTTTTTTTTTTCTTTTAAACATAAATATTTTTACAGGAAATAATATTTTAAATCTTGATGTTCAACAAGATATGTTATATAAAAAAAAGTTAAAAGGAATATCTATTTGTTTTTCAATGTTAAAAGCAGCATTATGTGGAAACTATGTCAACTTTGGTGTTTTTAAACTTTATGGTGATGATACTTTAGAAAATGCTCTTAATATATTTGTAAAATTATTACTATCAATTCCGCTGAGTGATCTTTTGGTAAGTTTACATAAAATCAAACTACAAATTGATTGTCAAATTAAAATTTGTTTTTCTTATTGAGTACATCATTAGAATGTATAATAACTAGTAGTTGTTTAAATAAAATTCAAAAAAACTTGAAAATGTAATACAAAATTCCCATTAGTTTTTCTACTTTTCACAAAAAAATGTATGAAAAACATTGTTTTAAATTTTCAATCCTTATTCATAAAAATTAAACATTTAGTACATTTTTGACTACATAATAATTTGTAAATATTCAATATTTTAGTTAATTTTGTTAAAATTTGAACTTTAAATAATATTTTATACATTGTGCTTTCAAATTGATTTTTTCTAAGTTTTATAAATGTTCAGGTACATTGATGTTTATTTATTCTTATCTTCTTTATAAAATAATTCACTATCAAAATAGTGCTGATACATTTCAAGTTTTTTCTTCCCTTTAATATTTAATTTTATTAAATATTATTAATATTAATACTATCTATTAGTTATCATAATTAAAATATATTAAGCTCTATAAATTTAATTGCATTACTTATCAACAATTGAATTCATCTCATTTGTTGTTTTTTTTTTTACTAGAATGAGTGTTTAGTTAACATCAACAATCATTCTATCATAGTAATTGTTATCCTATAACCTATCCTACATTTTTCTCATACTTAAGTAATTTATAAATAATTTTAATTTTATTTATAGCACTACCCTAAATTATCACAAACATATTATGGATTACTTGAGTGCCTTGCCCAAGATCATATGGAGTTTTTATCAACTTTAGAACCTCAAGTATTTCTGTATATACTTTCATCCATATCTGAAGGACTGAATGCATTAGGTGAGTTATTATTATAAAAAATACATTACCTATATTATGATATAAATATTTCATTAAATATATTTTGTATATAACAATCTATATATTAAAAACTGATAAAGGTAGTATGAATATTGAAAAATGTATAGAGGTACACATTTGTAGTTACTTTAAAAGATGTAAAGTCTAATCTAAGTACTTTGTTTATTTTTTTTAAACTTATTAGTAATAACACCTACTCAATTAATTAATGTTATAAATATAACGATGTATTATTTTAATAATGCACTAAAAATGTATTTAATAATTAGTTTTAACCATTAAAATATTAAGTGCAATTGACTAGATAAAAACTTTAATTTGGAAATTATAAATCATGTACAAAATTTAAATTAAATGATATAGTTTGTATAATGAATGCCCAAAGTTAGATTGGGTGAACATTTTTAATATTCTTAAACTGCTATTAGAATAACTCATAAAGATCCCTGTATCAAATGTTCAACATATTAGATCTAATCAATATTTATTAATAAAATTTTTTTAAAAAAAAATTGATAAATACATATGGTTATATATAGCTTAAAAAAAAGTAAAAATATTTTATTTCAAACACTTTATGGTGTTTAAAAAATGCTAATAGTAACATTTGGCGCAAATGCCATTTATCTATAATTATTTTTTTTAGAATTACAACAAAAAACAAAATTAATATTTGTCAAAAACTAGTGTTGTGTAGAAATTCCTATTATTCCTTATTTTTTATTTTGTTTTTCCCAACGCTTTTGAAAAGTACTGTGAATTTTAAATTTTAACCTAAAAGTACAAACTATACAAAATTTTACATTAGAAAGTAGAAATAATTTTATTATTGAAAATCAAATTATTTTTCAACTACTTATCATGTATTCATACAAAAAAAAAAATACACATCATTGTAAAATAAATACTTATGTTCATTGCTCTACTCAGAATCAATGAAAAATATTATTTATTTATTGAGATATTTAATATAACATATGGTATATTCAACAATAATTTATAGTTATGTATTTCATATTATGATATATTAAAAAATATCCACAGAAAAATTTAACATCCCATCAGTAATTATCGTACCAACAACCCTTGTGTCGTACACTATATTTAATTGATACAATTGGTATTTTAATAATGCATAATAATTTAATCGGTTATAATTTATAACTATGGGTTATTAGCCTATAATGTTACCATAGTCTACAGACTTTGTGTTAATGTATATTTTCCTAGCAATATATCAAACAAAAACAAAAACACCCCTATATTTCTTTGGAATGTAGTGCATCTCACTTATAAGTGCGTCCAAGGCTCTAATACCATAGAGTTAAAGAAGGATAATAATTGTTGTTTTGTGTTTAAGTTGAATGAATTGTATGGATGTTCAAATTTAGATTGTTAAGAAAGCTAATGGTACCAGTATGACTTCGAGCTTAGAGGCATTATTATAGTAAATTGGTCGCTATCATGACGTGAATCAGCCATGATGTTCCAAGTTGAAGATTAGATTGGGAAGTCAAAAATAAATTTAAAATAACAATTGGCAAATCAATATATTTAAATATGTTTTTTTTTTATAAGTATGGAAATTCTAATTTAATTGCATAATACAATTCAAAAATTTCCAAAAATAAATTTTATACAACTAAGTCTTTTAAATTTTTAATATAGCGTTTTTTTTAAAACATTTCAAATAAATAAATATTAAAATTGAATCAAATCCAACAAAGTTAAATATTAAACACAAAAGAATAATTTTAATCATAATTTATAAAATTGCGTTATATGTATTATTATTATTATAAATTACATCTATAACTGTAATATAATTTTAAGCCACAGCCACTTATTCCATTTCGTTATTTTAAGTTCATTTTAGGATGATTGAGAAACTTAAAAATAGGAAACCAGTTTCATTGTGATGTATACAATAAGATATAACTATTGTTATTTCTATTCCAATCAAGGTTGTTTAAAGAATGCAATTTATGTTTTGCTAACTGCTATTCCAAGAAAATCAAAAACCTAATTTGTTTTAACTTTTCAATTTTCACTCAATTTTAATATATTTTTTTTTGATCTGCTAAAAATGTGATTAAAAAATAGCTGTCTTGAAAATTTAAAAAACTTAATAATATGAAAAAAAATATAAATAATAATAAATTATAATAATATTAATAAATAATATGTTCAAAAATTTGAATTTTATGTCATACTTTGATTAGCCACGATTGATTTGCCACGAAGACACTAAGAATAATAAGGGGCTTTTGGGATAATTGAGCAGTTTACCTAGGTGAGTGGCTGCACCTGTATATTTAGGATACTTAGGCCTAAAATATTATATATCATATTATCACAGTTAGAAGCAAGAAAAGAACTCTACGCAGAATAGTTTGCTTAAATTCACCTTCAATTAAACATTTGTTGGTTAATTAAAACAGTGTCACATAAATCTTAGGTGATTTTAGAATTATTAGGGATGTAGCATAACCAAAAAGAGGAAATAGTTGGGAGGTTTTTGAGATTTATAACTTTGAATTGTATTAATTAATTATAAAATGTTTAGTTAATATTCATTATATATTACCTTATTTAATGCTTAATTATTATTAATACTGATATTTCTTTCAGATATGTCTATATGCACGGGATGTTGCACAACTCTTGATCATATTGTTACTTATGTATTTAAACAATTATTATTAAAAGGTAAGATTTTAACTAAAATAAAGAAAGAAGAAATGCAAAAACCTTTAAAATAATTATTGTAATAAATAACTAATACATTTTTTTCAGTTGTTTTTTTTCTTTTTTCGAATATGTTCAATTAATATTTCTTATCGCCATCCTACTACTCATATCTTTTAATAATTGAAAGAAATATAAAACTAATTAACATTTTTATTTCCGTAGGTAAAAAAGTGAGGCGTCGCATGCAACAAGTAAATGAAATTTTCTTACGCACTCTAGAAACACATTTAGGTGTATTTAGACAAATCTTACAGACTGTACTCAACATAATCATATTTGAAGAATGTAGAAATCAATGGTCAATGTCCAGACCACTTCTTGGGCTTATACTACTTAATGAAGAGGTATTATTGATTATTTATACTATTATCTTAAATTACTTAATTTATATATCATATACATTTTATTTAGTATTTCAATCAACTAAGAGATATTATCTTACAAAGCCAACCAATTGATAAACAATCAGCAATGGCCCAATGGTTTGAAATGTTGATGGAAGGAGTTGAAAGAAATTTAGCAAGCAGGAATCGAGAAAGGTAACTATTTACCAATATTTAATATTGAATACATTAAATTGACACTTATATAACTTTTAATAGGTTCACCCAAAATCTATCTTCATTCAAAAAAGAATTAACTGAGAAAGGATCAGCAATATCTATGAATTCTGTTAATAATGAAGTTATGATAACTACATAACACATTGGTTGTTTACAATGTGTAATTTTATTTCTGAATTGTATTGTCTTCAAATGTCAATATCAATATTTTAAGAAACAATTATGGTTATTTATTTATTATTTTCTGAGCCATGTAAATAACAAAAAATTCTTAATCTTTGTAAACAGTTTTAATTAGAATATAGGGCCTACCTCCTAGTCATAGCCAGGCTATTACTGGATATTATTTTCAACATTTAATGATTATTAAGTGCATTAATTATTATGTATGATACATAAGTGTGATTATACAAGATAAATGCAGTTTTTAAGCTATGTGTAAATATATTTTATTATTTTTTAATGAACAAAAATAGTGTTAAATAATTATTGTGTCTTTATGCTCGATGTCACTTATATACAGTAATAAGTCAAAGGCCGCATGTTGACACCATAAAAATCTTCAAAACTAATCTTATACCTAAAAAAATTAAAATTGTATTATACTACTGATATAAAATATGCTAAACACATTTAATTAATGTCAAATCATTCTATAAATGAAAAATTTATTTTAAAATTAAATATTGGTCTGTTAACTTAAAATTCATTATTCAAACAATTTATTCATTTATATTTGTTTTTGTATAATCACAGTTAGTTTACATATTATGTTAAAACTGTGACAGGAAAATAAGTAATAAATACATCAAGCATAAAAATCTTTTAATTTTTTAAAATTTAATATTAAAAAAATAATCCATTAAACTTTTGACTTATCTATTATCTTATTTAATTTAATATTGTTTATTTTTGTATAATATAGGATGAGACAACATAATCTATAAATACATATTATTTTTATTATTTTACCCTGGCAAATAAGGTGAGACACCTATCTCAAAAAAAAAAATTCTATGATATTGGCATAATGAAAACCCACATTTTATCTAAGAGGTATTTCAAAATAATTTTAAAAATACTAAACATAATATACTTTTGTAGTTGATTTCAGCATTGATAAATTCCTATCATTTTTCAACTCTTATAAATAAATATATATTTGAAATTGATTAGGCACTGGATCAGTTAAAACCATAAAATTAACTTTTGGTAAAATAACGAAAAAAAAATGTATTTAAAGAGGATTGAACATTGGTTTTAGATATAAAGAATATGTCTCAATGCAAAATAGTTTCTGCCACCACAACATTAATAATAATCAAGTACACTTAAAAAAAAAAAAATTAGCACTTGCTTTAACAAATTAGTAAGTACTGTAAAACCTATTACCTCTTTTATAATACAAATAATGGTGGCTTTATTTTAACCATACATTTATTTTAGTCACAATAGTAATAATTACATCGTTAATACATTATCACAGTATTGTAGTAAAACCTAAATTATATGTTAATTTAATTTGTAGTAACATTAAGTAATTAACCATAATAATGGTACACAAAAACATTGTAAAATAACTATCAATTAAATTTTAATACTTAATAATTAAACTTTAGTTTCTGTATGTTGGGAAAGTGCCACTTCTCGTAAATTATCATTAGTTACATCAATAATACGTAACCCTGGTCCATAACGGTTATATTCATTTGTATCAATATATCGTGATTGCATATGTCTTCTATCCATTTCAAATAATAATGCAGATCTAAAAAAAAAAATGGTTCACACAAAATCATTTTTCTTTTTGTATTATTAATAAAACTAAACCATTTTAAAATAAAAATAAGTTAAAATTCTATATAATCATTATTGAAATTGTTACGTAATGAATACAGCAATCACTATTTAATAACTATTAAATAAAGCTGTATGTATTGGATAAGTAAATACTATTTGGATTAATGAAACATTAATATTAAATGTTTATAGGTATTTGTTTTCATTTAGTTCCAATGAATATGATTAATAAAAGCAAGAGTTAGTTATACATATCATATTAGTTATATGGGTCTTACATCTTAGGTCTCAAGTTCTAGACTTAATTTTGCATTGAAAATCACAATGTACTTTAAATAATTAAAAAAAAATTCACCAAATAATACAAAGCAAATAAAATGAACAAAATAATAAAAAATAATTAAAAGTATCTAGTTAAAATCACATAAAATCATATTAATCGATTACCAATTTTTATTCAGACAATGGTGTAAAAATGATTAGTAACCAAAAAGGATTAAGTTAAATAAGAATGAATATCACTGATATTTGTTATAGATTTAAAATGCTAAACAGGTTACAAACTTGGTGGCTCAGCTTAATCATATACCTTACTCACTTCAATGCAGGTTAATAATATAATAAATTTAAAGCAATGTAAAATCATCAATTAATTTTTTTTTAATGTTGAATTTTTACTAAAACTACTCTATTAAGAGCTACCACACATTCATAAAATCATTTATTAAAACCCTGTGTTTTATGGGCACAAACCACTAGCAATACTATTAGTTAAAAAAACCAAATTTTTACCATAAAAAGAGGAAAACTTAAATGACAGCAATATCATGTTGATTTTAATGTAAAAATTACATAGAAAAATTAAAATGATATTGTACAGTGTCTTATCTAATTATAGAAAAATCTTTGTTGTGCAAAATAGTTTTTCATATAATTATGTAATTACACAAACACCAACCAACAATTATATTATTATAATATGTTACAAGAACCTCAAATTTTTAAATATTACTATATGCATATTTTTTAAATGCCTATGTGACATACAATACAGCTCAAGTGGTCATTAGTTTTGACTAATAAATCAATGGAATGAATACATAGTTGTACTCATTTTATTAATTACAATTAATCACGCACCAAATGTCGAGGAAAATGTGTTATGTGCCAAAATTAGTTTAAAATAGTGCTATTATAAAACAATATGATGGTTGAATTCAGTGCTATCTGCAAATAATATAGATGAAATTATATAAGCATATCTAACCTCACTCAAACAATGAAAATAATAATAAATAATAGTAATAAACCTGTAAACTTCATAACGCATAACAATTTCTTCTAATTCTTGTTTATATAATCGAGTCAACATAGCATTGAAACAGTCAAGTTCTGGTAGGCGAAACATTTCCCATCTAAGTTTATGGTCTAATGTTTGTGCAGCATGAGAATAAACACTGAGCCATACAGGGATTTCTTAAAAAAAAAAAACAAATAGTTAACTTGAAATGTACAACATAACAACATTAAAAAAAAATTATTTTTACCTTGATTTAGGTAAGGATTAGCAGGTACAAGCATGTTATGAGAATGGAAATGTGTAGGTCTTGGTGGTAGGGGAGGTAGAAGTGGCAATGGAATTCTTACTTCTGGTTGATAAATATAGTGTGGAGCACATGGATGCTCATATTGTGCTTGTCGAGAAATATGACTGAAAAAAAAAATCAAAATTTGTATTATAAATAATTGACACTATATTAATTATGTAATTTGTTTTCTAAAATTAGAAACCAGAATTTTATATTTTTATTGAAATAATGCTTAATTAGCGCAATTAATTAATTATGCTTTCTTTATTTAACCAACAGAAAATTTGTTTAGAGCAGAACTAATCTTGTCTTTGTTTAAATATTATAGCAAATTGACCTATTATCAAACCCAAAGTTAAGAATATTATTTATGATGGTTTTTTTTACTATGTAGGTGAGTTTTTGAATTGTAATATTTTTAGTGTTGGCCAATGATATATTTTTAATTATCGATATTAATTTGCATATATTTGTAATTATATGTATATTAATATTACTAATTATTATGTATTAACTTGAAAGTATGTAAAATATAAATGCAAATGTAGAAAATTAGGTATGGAAATAATAAAAATATGTATTTTTCAGTTTACAAATTTTCTTCTTCAAGCAGTTTTTCCACCAATGTTTCGGAATTTGAATTTGATGCCATAATTTAATGTTTAGTAGATAAAAGTTAAGAAAGTATATATAAAATCCGTCAACTTCATTATTCCAATATTGCAATATTTTCGATAATTATTTTTAGATATCAATATCAAAATTATTAAGAAAATACCCAAAATATCAATATTGTATCAAATTATCGATATCATTGGCCAACATTTAATATTTTACACACTCTTAACTTACATAAAAATTTAAGTATTGTAACATCCAACATACAAACTCATAAAATGTTATTAATATTAAGTTTGATAATAGGTCAATTTACTCCATTAAAATGAAAGCTATTAACACAAAATAAAAAACTTGCTATGTTGGACATGAGTCAGGTATAAAATAAATAATGTGCTGAACCTGTGAATATCATCTTCATACACAAAATAAAATATTAATATAAATAATGCAAAATATTTTGGTTTTATAAAATATATGTATGTATATTGTATAATTTTTATTATTACAGCTTTTTATTTATTGTAAAATTATAAAATCAAAACATTAATAATGAAAAAAAAATAAACTACAATATATTTTATGATTGAGATGAAAAAATATACAATTTATTCATTATTGGAAAAACAATAAGCAACAATAATATGTTTCACATTGATCTCAGTTAAATTATAACAACGGTTTATAAGAATTTGTTTATACGTAGAAAAACTATGTCCCATATCAATATTATGGGTACATATTTAAAACTTGATGACATTTCTGGGGGGGGGGTTAATGTTTGATAGAAGAACTCTTGAAGTCAACATTCTCACTTTGGTATATTTAAGAAATATCTTTTAAAATTAGGAAGCTTTTATTTTTATTAATAATTTCAAAAAAAATTTTTTTTTTAATTAATGCACTATTTTCATTTTCAGAAAGATTACTAATATTTGTAACTTGTTCAAAAATTTCTAATGCACCTATGAGTAGCAAACCTGAAGTCTCAAGCTTTTTAATATTATAAATAATAATCGAAAAATTTATTTTAATATAAGTTAAATCATTAATTATATTTGATGTAGTTAGAATTTGTTTACGATTTTTAATGCTTTTGACATCATCTTCTAATAGGTTTTTAATAACATTACTAAAATTTTTAAAATTATCTGCATAAAATATTGCTGATTCTAACCAAGCACCCAATCACTTTATTACAGGTTAAAGCAGTAATGGCTTATTAGGTAATATTTCATGATATAATTGAATTCTATAAGGAGTTTTCAAAAATATCTTCCGTTGTTAATTAAATCGTTTATTTCATGAAAAATATCCATGATCTTTTCTGCGATCACAATTTTTTCAGCACAAGTCATATGAATAAGATTGGAATAAAATTGTTTTAAATTTTTGGCAACCTTAACCACATATGGGGCTGCATTGAATAACATAAACAAAACTTTTTCGTCGTTACTTCATTCTGGTTATAATACTCTAAGGCAATCATTTATAAATTTTGCTATTGTATTATTATTTGTTTTTCAAAAACTTTTAATGCTAAAAGATTACATTTTGATAGTGAAACAACATTTAATTTTCCAATAATAAAGTTTACCAAATATTTGTCTGATAAGTGAGTAGTTTCATTAATACAAAAATATATGAATGAACTTCCTATATATTATATATAGTAATATAATATAATATATTCCTCATATATTTTTTAAACATTTGTATAACATTTGATTACATAATTCTTCCTTAGGGTACTTTCATCAGGTACATATAGATGAGTATATTATTCAAAAAAAACCTGAAATTGATATTTTGTAATTTATATAGTGGTATGTTAGAAACAATCAAAGCTGAACAAAATTTTTGGAAAAATACTGATTGAATTTCAATTGAAATTGACTGTTGATTAACAAATATTTGTTTATAAGTCAGATTTTTCAAATATTTTTCGTATGAAAATGACTTAACATGCTAATCAATTTGAAACTTTTTTTCTATTACAACTACTTTATTACAATACTGACAAAAAAATGAATTATTATTTAAGACTTTAAAATCCTCACCCGATTTGTTTTACGGTTCAATCCATTTTCTAAGCGATGGTAATTTTGAACTTCCGACACTTTGGCATTGTAAAGTAACAAACAGAAACAATGATATAAAAAATGGATACGTTTTAATAATACATTGACCATTACCAAATATACACTTCAAACTACAGTCGTCAAACTGTCAGTCCGTGTTCTGTAGTATTAACGATAATGTTAGACAAAGTAGATAAGATAAAATATACGATAGGAAAACCAATATGTAATGAATAGATACCTACCTACCAACTAATAATGATCTACAGTAACGTAATATTATATTATATTTAAAAATATTTTCAATTTTTATGTTGTGGAACAAATTTACATATAATAATTATTGTAAATACAATTAAAAAAAATAATTAAAACATTTAAATGTATACATAATATGCAAAAATATGCTAATTAAAAATTTGCAATATAATTTAGGTATAATTGATAAATATGAACATGCATTATATATAAAATCTGGTCTTTAGTTATAACTCATTAATTGAACTATACTCTGTCCAGTGAGAAAACGCGCCAAGAACCGACAAAAATCAGTTCTTTGCATTCCCACGTATCATCCTGTCATAGGGCAACCTGTTTCGATGGCGGGGTGACTCGGGTAGATGTGCAGAATTAGCATGTTCTCTTACTGGACAGAGTATAAATTGATTTAATTTACAATTTTATTTTTTACTCACTTAACAAAATATACTCCATACTCATCGCTTTCAATACGTTCCCATCCAGTAGGAAGGCCTTCTTTTTCTAAAGGATGTGACCAATGTGTAGTTTTGGTATTGTGGTCGATAAAATACTTACGACCTCTTAATGTTAAATCAACAGACCAACCTGGTGGTAAGGGAAGTTCTTCTCCACCGTCTAAACAAAAACAAATTTAAATACTGTTTATTTTAAAATTAATATATGAATACACTTTTACTGTGACTTTTTTTGAGTACAATATGTATAAAACTTATGAATATTTTAGGGAATATTAATAATTTTAGCTAAGTTAAACATAGAATTTACGTGAAATATTGTTTTAAACTAAAATAAAAATATTCACCTGAAGGTAAAGGAATTGGAACAGACTGTCCGATATTATGTAAAGCTGGGGTGGAGTGATGAGTATTAATAATTTCATTCTTGTGTTGTAATTGAATCTATAAATTAAATATATATGCTTCAATTACTATTGGTAATTTATTTAACAATTATCAACTCTAGAAGATTCAATGCAAAGCAGAGAGAAATATTTTTACATAATTATTATTTAATACTGGTTAGTAATATACAAAAATAATGAAAATATATCATAATCATTGACTGAAAAAGTCATCAATTAAAATTAGGTTATCTTAGCACTTTTCTTAAATTAATAAAGCGTTCCTCAAGTTTTTCATAAAGTTAAGCTAATGATCAAATCTAAAAGTAACAACTGATGTATGAACATGGTTTTTAATAAGATATTTAACTAATTCAAATTATGAGGATTAAGTAATATAAGTATTTTCAATTAAATACACTTCAAGATATTTTTGTTCATTGATAAAATATACTTGACAATTTTCCCTATTTTTCTAATAAATATATTATCTTCAAATATTTTAATAGTTACATTAAACTTACAGTAAGTACAATTTAATAACTTTCTTACATTATAGCAAATATTGTTTTTATATTGGATTGTATATAAACATAAACACACTGTTATGAAGCTAAGTATATTTAAAAACTAAAATAGATATGAACTTACAGTTGGGAAACATTGTGATAATGCTGGTGAATAAATTGCATTTTCACCAAATCCATGTATAATAACAGAAGGCTCTGCTAAATCAGAGTGTGAATGATAAGGCAAACAAATTGTACTATTATGAGTTCCCATCTAAATAAAAATAAAAAAAAATTATAACTTTAAATATAGTTATTTTAACATACATTAAAACTGGTGCAATCATTTTACATTATTTTATGATACAAATAAATTTAAAATCAATAAACCAAAAACAATCACTTTTCTTGCAAAATAGAATTAGTTTTAACAAAAATGTTGGGATGCAAATACATTCTTACATTCCACAAATAACATCATTACAAAAAACTAACTGCAATATCAGTTACAAAACTATAAACTTACTTGATGATTAATGTGGCAATCGTTAGAAATATATCTATTGCTACAATTTCTAACACTTATTGATTGATCAGCAGCTATACCTGGTGAACTACTCCATAAATTAGCATTGGCAAATCTTTAAAAAATAAATATATAAATATTTTGTAATAATTCATAATTATATAATACTAAATACTTTTGTGCTAAATCAGGAACAGAACTACTAGGAGTATACTTCCCTTCATGGCCAATGAGCATTGATGGAGATGGTGTACTTTTCACATTACCAAATTTTTGAACTGAACCACTTGGTTGATTTGTATTCTAAATACATTTAAATTTAATAAAGTTTAGTTTAAAAATAAATTTTTTCTTACACTCAGATTTGGTGATTCTGAAACATTAGTTCGGCCATGGTTATTTTTTCTGAAAGGTTCTGTAGTCCATACATTTATAACTAAAATTAAAACATTTAATTCATCAATAAATACTTCCTAATTAAAGTGAAGCATTAAAATAAATACATTCTTAGAATTTTACATATTATTTATTATAGTTAATAATAAAACAGTAGAGCAATAAGTCAGTAGTATTGTTACTATATTTTTTGAAGGAACTTGTGAAATGTAAAATTTTAAAAATAAACCAATGAAAATTTTGATTAGATGAAATATTCACCTCAATAGAAATTAGAATACTTTCTCACTCAGACCTCTTAACTGCCCAGCTGTAACAATCAACAACGTCATTATTCCTCATTCGACAGTAGTAAAATATCTTGATCTTACATTCAACAGACACCTTACCTGGTCTCTTCATCTTAAAAACAAGCGCAAGAAACAAATCTAAACTTCATTTACTAAGGCCATTGCTTCATTCGAACCTTACCTTACCCATCAAAATCATTTTCTATAAAACTCTCCTTTAACCAATATGAATATACGGTATAGTAATCTGGGGCTCCGCTAAGAATTCGAACAAGAGAACTATACAAACTTTCCAAAACATCACTCTTCGTTTAATCACTGATGCATCCTGGTTCATTTCGAATGAGACCCTAAACTCTGACCTCAAATTACCTTCCATCGACGATACAGTTCTATCTACTACAAACGCTTAAGTTATAAACTTATAAATTGTAAGAGATGTCACAAATGTGTGATTCCCTCCTCATGTGCTTATTTCTGTTAATTGTCTGTAAATTTTTACTTTTATTACTTATTGTACTATGTATAGATTGTAATTCTTCAAATAGTTATAAAAAAAAAGACTTTTGATTGTCAATATTTTAATATGTTAAATTAATATGACGAGATAAAGTCAGATATATTTATAAAAGTGGTCATAATTACCACAAATTGTATAGTAAACATGATTTGGCAATTTAATACATATAAAAAATTTGAGAGAAATTTTCACCATGCAATCAATGAAATAGTAAAAATAGATAAGACTAATGATGGATTAAACTTAAAAGAGTAAAATTATCTTGCACATATCGTATGAAACTAAATTTATGATGGAAGAATATATCCTTCCCACATTTAGAATTTTTTCATAACCTATTTATGATATAAATGAATAAATAAATAAAATTAATTTCAATAATACATTCAGCATTCTAAAACAATAAATGTTATATTATAAATGTATAACATATTACTAAATAATCTTTTATTTTACTCTGTAAACTTACTTGGTATTTCGGGTGGCTTGTCTTTTTTAACATATTTTCCAACCACTCCTTCTTTAATAGTCCTTGTGTCTTTATTTTTTCTTGACAACATATTAAACAGATTAACTTTGTTTAAAGAACTTACTGCTTAGTTTTGTTTATAATAATAAACGAAAATTATCATTAAATACGAATTTTAAATTTTTAAATGTTCGTGACTTAAGCTACTTTGTAATTGGTTTTATTTTATTTATTTATGTATGAATTTAATAGGTATCCTCTAGTCTACAAAATAATTACAAGTTTTTGTACAAGTTTTTACAACTTATGCCTTTATAGTTAGTAACAGAATATCTAAAATCATATTTTTACACCAAAAGTATTTAAAATTTGTACTTATAACATATTTTAGTGATAAAACCAATTTTTAAACATTAAACAATTTAATTAAAATTATATCTTATTTAATATTTATACATTGTAGAATGTAACAAGTAAATACTGAAATCATAATAACTAAAGACTAAAGTTTATTATTTAAATTACGATAATAAATAAAAACTTTATCATATAAGAATAACCTTAAATACATAATTTATATTAGTCATTCATCACGGACTAACATAACAATACTACCAATATACATAATAACTATTTATTGTTAGACTTGTTGAGACTGTTATTTAGGTCTATGGTGATACCACAGCACGATTTAAGATATTATATAATATTGATATTATTTATAATCAATGATAATATATATTATCTTAAATCGTGTACCAAAGTCACGATATGAAATATAGTCTGTGAAGATGTTATAAAAATAGTATTTTTATCATAGACCTATTATAACACCTGTTAATAGGTCTATGATTTTCATAGGGAGTTGGAAAATAAGCCCGGTTTGATTTTTTGTTTCATAAAAAAATGACTTGATTTATTAATAAATATAAATATAATTTAAAATTGATAATACTGGAAAATAATTTGTTATTAATAATATAAAATATGATTAGTATAAGAATAATGTAATATAATTTAAAACTAATATTTATTTCGTTCTCGAATACTAATATTAATTAGCCAATATTAATTAAAAATTCTTCCACCGATATTTTGTTAATGGCCCACTCTAGAACATAAGTTTTTTAAACGTTCATTGGTGTTACTATTCCATTTTTTTTTTTTTAATGCTGAAATCCCATCATCTAATAATTGTAACGCTATTTTAGCTCTATCTACTCCTAACTATTCACGCATTTTAAAAATTAACTTCCAGATGATTGGGTGCGAGATCCGACAAGATGCGTAAAACGGTTGTTCCAACTCTTGCAAATATTGTTTGTACGATTTCTTTTTAGCTTTCTCGACTCAGTCCTCGCGCGGCTATCCTACAGTGCGCATGCGATATTGTTGCTCTCGTGAAATGTTCAGTTTAACGTATCTAATCTTGACAGAATTTATCGAGTGTCATACCTATCGACACATCTTCTAAGGCAGCACAAGTACCTAGCGTTCTCAGTTGACTATCGTTTTCCTTCAGAAGAATAAAAGTAAAAGCAATTTTAATTTAATTATTAATGTAACAAATAAACTGTACAATACCAACAAATCTAACATTTTTCCAAGGCACCATTGCATGGTGACCTTTGGACTCAGATAAGATAAACTTATTATGTCAGCTAATAATACTAC